>HE671260.1:97242-322768 GCA_000313835.2 Heliconius melpomene melpomene
GGGTCACCTGCACCTAAGGAGCAGCACTCCGCATACCCGGCCGCCCGAGGTCAGACGTCTTCTTCCGAGGAACTTTCTATCCTCCTCCAAATCCGACTCATGAGCAGTCATCTTGGTCGTTTAATCTAGGCCTTCCTCAAGAAACCGAGTGTTCAATTCCAATCCCCTCCCGCATCCCCTTCCATGTGTCTGCTCTAAAGCAGGTTTTCGCCTGGGACCACGGTCGGACCAACGCTCTGATGTCGTTCTGAGCTACTACGGAGATGGCCGAGAGAATGCTTCAATTCTGCGCCTGGCAAAGTAAATTTAGAAGTGATTGCACGTATTTTGGAGTTATCCAATAATTATAATGTATTTCCACGCGACATAGTTGGTTACATCTTTCGTTTAAGTATTTTTGGGTAAGAGAATATTGGTAGTCTGTTGTTTATAATTTCTTTCGTTTAAGTTTTTCTGTTATTTGTGTTATTTATTTGTGTTTATTTTAAAACAATTGGAAAATTCTTATTGGAATTACGAAAATGCGGGTTGCATTAGGGTTTAATTAATTTTTCACATTATCTGAAGTGCTTTTCAAACATACATTATATGAATAATTCAGTAGTTAAGGCGGGCGAAGCCGCGAGCGGGTCGCAATTTCAATATATTTTTTATTGTGAGCCATATTTTTCCATAATGGTATTAATCCTTATCCTTTAAAATACTTTATTAATTTTCTACGTTAAACGAAGATAAAATTTGCTTTTTACACGTTTTCGAAATTGCGAATAGTTTTACAGAAAAACGCATTTAATTGTTGACACATCCCGCCGTTGACACATCAGCTGTATGTTACTCAAGTTTCACTTATCCCTTACTCTCAGCATATGTTTTTCATTTTAATAAGTACTTTAGAAGTTGTTACAATATCAAAAAATCCTTGCTGCGAAACGGCTCGCCACTCGCCATGCGTCCGCCGCGCCCGCCTGCCTTACACGCATCGGTGGTTCAGTGGTAGAATGCTCGCCTGCCACGCGGGCGGCCCGGGTTTGATTCCTGGCCGATGCATTCTCTTTAATTTTCCTCACAGGCAGCCACGTAGTGCTTGCTTTTCATCAGGGACAGAATAACCTCTTCAGCATTGACCACAAGCTCGAAAAAAAAACCCGCCTGACTTTATAGCAACGAAGATTTAGATGCGTTTGCACGTATTGGATAATTCGAGTTGAATGTATTATTTCAGCGCGATATATTTGGTTTCATATTTTTTGTAGTAGTTATTACTAATAACTTATTAGTAGGTAGGTTTTTTTTTATAATTTCTTCCGTTTAAAAATAGTCATTTAACTATCTAAAAATAGTCATTTAAATATATTTTAATAAGTACTTGAAAAATTTAGTAGCACAGATTTATAATTACGGTACCTACTAAAAAATCCTTGCTGTGCAAAACAATTGGAAAATCCTTATTGAAACTAAAAGAATGCGGGTTGCATTAGGGTTTAATTAATGTTCACATTATCTTAAGTGCTTTGCAAACATACATTATATGAATAATCCAGTAGTAAAAGCGTGCGAAGCCGCAAGAGGGTCGCTAGTAAAAATATATTCTTGAAGGTTATACACAAGCAATTATAATTTAAAAACAAATAAAAAACGTCAAATCGTCGTCGATTCGTATTGAAAACAACTTTTCGGGTATTTTTACGATCAAATAATTGTGAATCGGCAGTTCCGTTACTATATTAAAATTCAATAACATTTTAATAGCGCAGGTATGGTGTAGTATAAAATAATAATAATACGACAAAAAAGATTGTCAAAAAGTCCGTCGTGGCACAGTGGCAAAAGTTTGACATTAAGCCCGCTTGTGGGTTCGACTTCTACTCGGGGGAATGAATTATTATTGTATTTACTTCTACAACAAACTGAAAACAAAAACTGACAAAAGATATCGCGGCGTGAAACTCGGTTACTTAACAGCCAATGTCTTGAAAATTCGGCGGAAAATGTCCACATTTTCACGGTGTGTCTAAACACTGGATTACTCTGCTGTACAAGAAAAGGCAAACAAATTCACAAACAAATTGGAAATGCAAAATGAGTCATTTAACGATCGAAACGAAATCCCAAATACGCGAGGCAATAAAGTTTGGAAAGATCGTATCGCACTCGTTGAGGCGATAACTTATGTATTTTTATTTATTTATACCCTCGCTTTGTAAGATGTCAGTTATAATGAATATATTACCGGTAGCATCGGTATACTTGAAAATGTAATTATTTAAAGCCACCATCGGTCAGGTTCTGATGAACAGCCTGATAACAATCGCCCATTCACGCATTCTCCATCCACATCCATTACTGTTTCATATCCAATAACAACTTTTGCTTTACAAGACTCGACAGAAATAACTTAAAAAACTAGTTGGAACTCTAACTTTATTAGGCTTTAGAGTTGATTTTTGAACATCAAGCTGCTAACTGCGGGAGTGCTAACTCTTTCATCTATCATAATCGTTCATGCTGAAAACAATCAAGATTGATATTTCTGCTGTACAATTTTGGGCTTTATCCCCAATACAAATAGAGTAAAAAATTGTATATTAGTGGCTCGCTTTGTCGGTGGATATCTAACCACTACGGAGGCGCATGTAGGCGGCGTAACGAAGGGACCCACGGAAAATGACTAACGACATCTGCCTACCGCCTGTCAAATAACGGACAGATAATAAATGACCCCGATTGTTTATCATCAAATATATCATATATCATTATCGTGTTCTCAGCGAGCGCTTTGGGGAGCTGCGACTTGGTGCCGTGATTAATACTGTTTAGTTCATTTTGAACTTGTAATATAAATATGGGGGGTAATTTTGTATGTCATCGGTGGATTGGTTTGGTTAGTGTTGTTGTGGTTTTAGTTTTATTACCTATTTGTTATGGGTTCGATCCCCATTCGTGGGAATGATTATATTTAAAGTTAGATTTTTTGAACTTCTCTCGCTTTGGAAGACAGAACGCGATATTTAATGCTGAACGTGCAATGTCTCGAGAATTGAGTGAAAAGTGAAGAGCGGGGTGTCTTAACCTCTGCCTCTCTCTCTCACCTCTGCCTACCCTGCCATACTAAGGATACAGCGTGATGCTAAAAAAATAAACTAACAAGAAAATAAAGAGAATATTTATTCACAAAGAAGAATTATTCCACTCCAAACACTGGAATAACAATTGCATAATATACCCAAGCTCGACTACATTTTGAATTACAAACTATGCAAGTTCCCCGACAGAAACTAAAAGTCATGTTTCATACTTTACGTACAAGGATGCAAAGACTTTGAATATAAATCTCGTCTCGTCTTCTGTCATATAAGTCACACACGACAGGTCCATGTTTACCAACTTACTTTACAAACTTAACTGGCAAATTGGGATATTCAATTTTATACCTTATTGTACTTAATTTTAAAGATCAAGGGTCCTGTAAAGATAGTTTGGTCTGGCAAATGACAATAGACTTCACTGTAGATGTCAGTTGTATGTCCATTTTGAAGGGACTAATTTAGAAAATGAGTTGCGTTGGTAGAGGAATATTGGGATTATCATTAACTAATTTTTGTCAACGTGACAGTAACGGATTCGATTGTCACTCGAGGGAATGAAATATTTAATATTTTCATTTTTCTCTTTCTCGTAACGAGACAAAGTGCGGCGTTGAGTTCTACCATAATTCAGCAAAATATAATAATTATTAACTCCACAGAACGCTACGTGCGATATTACCATCTGTAAATGTTAGGCAAGGAGAGAGTGATGAATAACTTCCCTCTATCTTCCCCACAAATTGCGGATGCATCATAAATTATTTAGGAAGACCGTCTGTGTCTGTTTGCTAGACAAATAAAGTAATAAATTATTTTACTTTGCAACTTTTCACGAATATGAATGGGTCATATTTTATTGATGTTTAACGTAATAATATGGATTATAAATAGAATTAGATATATTTTAGAATTCGGTGTTAAATACCGCCACTAGACACATAATCTTTTGAATTTATTGAAAAGTGGAAAAATAAGTGTCTTGGCCACAAAACTAAGTATTAAAACTCTCCGCCCACTCATCTGCCTACCTCACTATCTCTACCTATTCTGCCTACCCGGGATACAGCGTGAAACAGCAAAAAAAAACAAAAGGATTTTTCATTATTGTACAATATCTTTTGTTGTCATTAACTTAAGCTTTGTCAGTTTATTATAGCGAGCTTTCAAACATCTTTAACACGGGAATGAGAAATACGAGGAGGGAGGTACGAAATCATTTTTCAGCGCCACAATGTAACGACAAAATCAGTGTTTGTGAAAATTTTACTTTAGAATATTAAGGGTTTAAGTGAAAAGCTTTTTGATGCAAAAATATATTTTTATGATGTAAATAAAAGATACCTAGTTATAAATTATTCCGTAGTTTGCATTGGAGTAACTGCTACGAACTAAAAATATATTTCAAACACGTAAAATACTATTAAAGTCAATCTAGATGATTTTGTGATAATTTTTGTTTGTATTCTGGCAACGTATATCTCCAGATACAAATGTTTTACAAACTTAGAAAGTAGAAATTTGTCATGTAAAGTAATTTAGATCTTGTTGAGAAGAGCAGCAATATTAAATTACGCGTAGCGTAGAGTAGGGAGTGCAGAAAAGAATAGAGCATATTAAAAGTGGATTTCCCGAAATCCCGTTTTTATTTCTGCCGTCTTGTTTTTTATTTTTGCCCTGATGTAAATTCTTAATTTTAAATTAAGTTCTCTAAGAAAAATTATGGGCGATAGCTCGTAGTATAAAAATGCAAATACTACAATGCGTTACAAAAATCCCTGTCAAATAATAAGTTTTAGTGCAAAATAAATAAACACTCTGTCTTGTACCACACGCTTAATTTCCAGAGCGGCACAGTAAGCTTGATAAATGAGTGTCGGAATTTGAAAGGGGCACAATGGAGACCTGACCTGAGATCGTTCATCAAAAAACATCTATCGCGTCGAGGTTGGAACGAATAAGCAACTAAAGACCAATCAATGAGATGCCGTTTGATTAAAAACATTGTAAATCTTTTAATACAAGAGTATTGTATCTAACAAAGAATCTATTGTAGCCTTAATGATAATGTGCATCTTTTTTTTAAGCTTTCACGCTGTATCCCGCACATATCACTCTGCTATAAGCAGAGGGAACCTAGGTTCCTACTGTCAAAACATTCCATTCCGATTAAGACACTTCCATTTCCTATTTTCGTGGGCGAAGAAATGAAAACATTAAATATTTCATTCCGCCGACTGGGAATCAAACCCAAAACTGTCGCATTTCTCGATAAGCCGGCGCCTCTAGCAACAGAACCTTTAAAAATAAACAAACAACAACCAACTAAGACTTGATACGCGAACGCGTTATGACAAATGGTCGATCAATGTCAGTTTCTAATAGGATTATACCCCCTAATGCCCCCGGGGCCTTCTGTACGTGACAATGAAATTTTCTTATAAGAATGATGAAGATTTAAATTCAATTTGACGTTCGATTAGGAGTTCGTAGAAGTAAATATTAGTGTATTGTGGATTAGGTACTTTGTTATTTTGTTTTCTTTTTATAAGATGTGAGAGGTAATAAGCAGTTGTCGTCGTCCGCAACGTGCTTAACTTGGATTTTAATATTAAATTTAAAGAGAAAAAAACCTTCATTTACCATTTTCAAATGTAAAATGGCAATGGATCTTCTCCCATTCCCGTAGGAATGTCGAGAAATCCTTTCTTAGTGCCAAATGTCAACTTTTTAATTCCAGTAATTTTGTTTGTGTTGTCTGTCAGTCAAACATTGTCAAACATTTGTATATAAAATTCCTTTCCGCCCATTGTTCGAGACTAAGTTGAGTGACGGAACTCAACGCTGCGCTTTATTTTGTTACCAGAACGAGGAAATGAAAATAATTCACTCCACATATTGAAAATCGAACCCAAAACCGTCACATTTACAGTGAGAAGCTGTTACGCGCTAGTACGACCACAAGACTGAGCTAGATATAGATTTATTATATTTTAAGCCATTCCAGACTTAGCTAATGATTTTATAGCAAAATTAATATATTTATCATCCCAACGATTCCTAGAACATAGCAGGATGCGGAACGTAAAGGAGCGCCGGATACGGAAATTACTTCATCGACAAATTTATGCTGTTGTAAGGAGAATTTATTTGAAAGGAGCTATGTGCGAAGTCTCAGAGGTGCAGATTAAAGAGAAATAGAGATTTTTTAAAAAAAAAATTTTTTTTTGTGGATATTACGTTATTTAAATCAGATAGTGATGTTGCAACAGTTGCTTATAGAAATCAGAATGTTATCTGTATTTTAATATATATAGTGGAATTGGAAAAGGCGTTGACAGGGTTGGAGAAAAGAAATTACAGGAATATCTAAAAAAACTGATTAAAAAGTTCAGCTACATTCAATCTTTCCTCAAAATCATGCGTGTGTCACAAACCAATGACACCGCCTAATAACTCATAGCAAGAGATCTTTATGTTATGGGTACTGAAAAATTTATGTTCCGGAAAAATGACATCAAAGAAACGTAATGTTTGTGAAATGATCGTAAATCAACGATGTAACTCATTTTCCGAACAGCGCGGCTTTTCAAAGGGGAGGATGTTTGTGCGCCGTAATAAGTTATGAATACAATTACGGCCTTCAATTTTACGGTCATCTTCAATGGAAAACGATTTAAAAATCTACAATTCAACACTCATTACACCAAAAAACAAAAAAATATTGTATTAAAGTCCCAATAAAGGTAATTGCTGTATGGTTAATAATATTTAAGCCATCGTTTTGCAGTAGCACAGCGTGTGACTGTTAACGCGAAGGTTGTGTATTCGATTCCCAGTCGGATAGGGAACTATTTTCATTTTTTATCTGTGATAAGAAGACAGCGCCGCATTGAATTCTGCGTTTCACTTATCTCGAAAATTGGGAGGAGTGTGGGTAATGGAATATTTTAATACCAGAATCACTCCGCCTACCCTCCTCCATACGAAATGGCGAAGCTAAAAAAAATACAATTAATATCAGACAAATATACATAAACTAGCTAGTATAAGCATGATTATATTATGCACCTATAGAGGTACTTTTATGTAAAACAGTCATATAAAACCTATCATTAAGCATAATTTGCCGTCGATTCGCCGTAGTACGTAATTAGGGGTCGCAAGCAACGTTATTTGTTCACGAAGTGCTTTCATCAAAAAGTAATTTCAAATAACAATTCTTAAGGAACTTACCTTGTAATAATTTGTTTATAATATCTTTGTTTTTTTTTTGTTTTATTCATATAGGTTAACATAATAGTTTCGTGATTTTTGTACCTACTTGTAAAATGTAAAGAAACGAAATATTTTCAAGAATTCGTCAAATACTTGGTATTTGGTACAGCGAATTTGCTTCTGATTGTACTAATAATCTACCATATTTAAAATTACCCAGTGTGATCAGTCGATATCGAGGTTGGCCCTTGAACGGCCGCGACACAGTGGCACGGCATCCGTATCATCATCATGAGCATCGGTATCGGTAGAACAGCTTTCATTTTCTTGCTTGCGACGCAACGGCGTTGAGTTCTTACATACTCTGCTAAATGCACCCCGCATTTATAGTCTGAATTTGTAAAAAAACCCGACCAAGACATCCTTTACAATTTTTAGATAGTCAACGGAAGGTACAGGTAATAAAAATAGACAAATTTTAAATTTTCGGGCACCTATGGTATTATTTCGTATGAAATAAATTCAAATTGTAGGTCCGCGGAACGTACCTCTGTGTAGATTTTAAAGAGCGCCATGGAGATACAACATATTATAATATTTTTAAAAAGCAGGAAACAGGAAACTAACTATTGGGCTCGTTACAAAAAAACGCATATAATTTTCAAATCTTTCAACCGCTTTAAACTTATACCAAAAGCCTAAGCCTATTTAATACGAGGTCAATATATCAAATAATCGTGGCAATTTATGTACTTACATACATTGTACGACATGTCAATAAATCCGTTAAGTTCTACTTCACTGTGTACCTGGTATAAACACATCTCCGTTTCCATTAAGACACTTCCGTTCTCCACTCTCCGCCACATTCCACAATTGGTTCACAACAACTTCTTGAGTGGCGGAACTCGATTTGCCTCGTCACAAGAGCGAGAAATTAAAAATATTAAATATTTCATTTCCCTGAATGGGAATCGAATCTACAACCGTCGAGCTTACAGTCACATCAGTGTGTTACTGGGCCTCAAAGTTAAACTCTGAACACGATTTTATTACATTATTATATATCTGAGTGTCACCGAGCGCCATAACTCACTTGTAATCTATTCAACACCGTTCTGCATTGAAACTATTAAATCTATTAGATACAAACATAGAGTAAGTGTTTGTATGTAAAGTGTTAGGTAATATAGCTTCACGGTCTTTCCCGCACAGCAGCCTAGTGTAAAAACACTATGTTTTGAAGTTTGCGAACGAATTCGAGACATTACATTTCGAAACATTCATTATAATTCTGCAGACTGTGTATGGTAGAACGCGCTATTTGACAGCTTCTCTAAGGTCTGAGATCAATCTTGAGATGCCGTTTTAATTCATAAATTATGTATCTATGCATAAAAATGGCATCTCAAGATCTATCTCAGACTTGAGAACGATTTACAATACCAGCCTAGTTATTTCCATTTGAGCGGATGAATCCGCAATAAAAAAGCTAGCAGAGTATAAAATAACATTCTGTTCACAGTTTATCTGTATCTGTTTTATTGAGACCTTTATTATTAAGTATAAACAGGGCCATTACTTGGATTTATCGCCTCGCTCCGTGTCCGAAGGTTGGTAATCACACGCATGTATCATTCCTCATACTTGAAAGTTTGCAATTCGATTTAATATAGCATTGGATAAGTATAAAAAGTTGTAAATATTTTATAATTGGTGACATCGTGTCGCAGTGGTGCAGTGTCTGAGTGTATTGTGTGTAATGGAGGTTGCGGGTTTGATGACCGCCCAGGGCAATTATTATAGCTATTACAAAATAGATTATTTAACACTCGTTATATCGACTTTATTCTGATTATTTCAGATTTGATTTATTCTAATTTTGTCAATTGTATTTTTTTCTACGACGGTTGTGTTTTTTTTTAATAAGGCAGGAGGAAAATAGTGATAGATGACTCTATTAAAGTTGTTAATCTCACATCACTTTTTAGTTAAACAAATAAACAAAAGAGTTACATTTTATATATTCATAAAAGAAATTGAACAAAAAATAAATAAAAGCAAAAATAAGTAAACTTCTAACAAATGTTAGTAATTGAACTCCACTATTTAATTTCGAACATTTGCTAGAAACATTGTGAGTTACGCATGTAGCTTAACGCTGCAGTTAATCTAAATAAAACTGAGAAATGCCTAGTTTTGAACCGACAACTATAATTACACAGATTCAAGCAATACAAGTGCCAATAAATATGATAATTAAAATCCGAGTGTCAACCTTGACGACGTCAATCAGATAAGTTGAAGGCGGAAACGTCGATAATGTCATAATGTGAGCGCTAATTACTCGCCGTGTAGCATTAAAATATTACCAACACGAATTAAACGTTAATCGCTGTCGTTAAATACATAAGATACGTTTCCTTTGAAACGTACTGTGTTAGTGTAAGAGGGTTCCTTAACCCTCCCAATCTCCTTAGATTCGGATACATTTCGAACACGGTAACTGGTAGAAATGGGTACTCCGAATATCTAGGTACTAAAACCTCATGGTCCACGTACATTACAATCTTCTGTGGACCGCGGCGGAGGCAGCCTGCCAGCTGCAAGGCTAGCTTCGCCAATCTAACCACTCTCCCACTCACTTAGTGGAACGCGTATCTACGCTTTTATGGTGGATAATCGAGTTTGAAGAAAAAAAGTTACAAGAATTAATTGACTGCAGTGAAGACTGTGACCGGAAAGGAGAAGTCTTTCCCTAAAGGAAGGAAGGAGAAGTCTTTCCCTTCTTTTGGCGTTGAGGGTTCTCTATCTTTTTATATTGCCAATTATCTAGACGCAAAAAAAATTGAGTAATAAAAAATATCAAAACGCTACAATTGTAACCGTACCTCGTTGATTTATATGGCAGTATAGCCCTCGTTTATTCGCTTGCGACAGACGTCTTGTACATTACAGACATCAAATTATCTCAAAATGGCCGCCATATGCAAGTTTATTTCGCAATTTACCTTTAATTTTATATTATTTTACAATAATTATTATCTTTTATTAAGTTAGGCAGATAGGCTTTCCACACAATTTGATAAAAAGGATGAAGTGGAAAGGAATCTGATTATACAGATTATTAATGGATAAGGAAGAAATATATATCTTAAACCCTACTTAGTGAGATAATAATAAAAAAATAATTAAATAAAACAACACTTTAAATATGTAAATGCGACGGTTGTGAGTTCGACTCGCAATCGGGGAAATGATATATTTCAGAACAGATGTATCTTAATACTAAGTTCCCAGGTTCCCTCCGCATATGCTGGCTTGCGTGGGATACAGCATGAAACAAAAAAAAAACTACTCAGGCTATTGCCCACCAGTCAATAAGAAATTATTTTATAGATATACTAGTAAAGGAATAAAAAGCATCATAATCTATTCTTATAGAATTATGTTCCAGAACAAATTTAATACAACTTTTTTATTTTTATATTAGTACAACTTTAACTTTTTGTAACGACCACAGTTAGCATGTATAGATGTAATAAAAATAATTGACTTTAAGTTCCAAGTAACTCCATATATTGTAGAGCCGTTAAGTATATTGTTATTGTTGCATTAAACTTTATGTTTTCAGCTTAACCCGCACTTTACCCTTACTTTTTCTTCGTATTTTGTGTGTAAGGTAGTCAAGTGATAAGACACTCCATTCTGCATGTTTTGTCCGAATTACAGACACCACATCTTAATCGGTCAAATTTAACACCGCATTAAATTATAAGAATTCCTTACGTGGCGCAGGGCCACAAAGTGTGACTGTAAGCTCGACTGGTTGTGGGTTCGATACCCACTCTAGGAGATGAAATATTTATTTAAATTTATATTTCCATTTTTTCGCTCTGGTGTCGAAGCAAAGAGCGGCGTTGAGTTCTGCTACTCACCACGATACAGCGCGAGGCTGATTTTTTTTTTGTTTATTTATTAAGTTATAATTTAAATGAATAAACAAAATAAACAGCATGGCTGATGAATAATATATACCTCATACTAATTTCTAAAACACTAAATGTGAACTAAATATAGAAAGTGGAGAAAATATTCACTAATCTACTCATTTCTTTAGCAAGTTACATAGAAATAAAATAATTCATGGATTGCGTGTGATTAGCATGCACTGAGCGTCGAAGCTAGTTGAGAATATTACAAGGCGACACGGTGTGAGGTTCTACCACCCAACTGGACAATCATTTATACACTATGAACTAAAAAAATAACTAAATAAATTGTATCTCATTTTGTATTATATTATGTTTCGTACAGTTGAGAAACAAAAACAGTACATAGTAATTTTAATATTATAAAAATTAATAGTTTTTTATTTTTCCCACTGACTAGGAATCTTTCCCGAAAATATTGTATACAGGACGAAGCATTAAGTTCTATTCCCACTCAGCAGAAAACATTATTTCTTCTTCTTCTTCGCCACTCAACGTGCAATATCTCCAAGTCATTTAATTACTTCTATTATATACTTATATTAATGACTATATATTATTGTGGGGTACGAGGGCAGCATTTCTATTACTAAAGAATTGAAGATAAATTAAGCCGCTTAAAAACCATATACAAGAAAAGATGGTTTATATAGCAATATAAGTATGTACGTATGTAGTAATAAAAAAACACAATTTTACAATCTAATAAAGAACTTAATGTTCATACTACGTCAATTATCTAAGCTGCGTGAGTGTTACATTGTATTGAAATGACTATGGCGTGCGTTTTAAATCATCGTGTTGTTTATAATGTTTGATTATTATTTATGTATGTTTAGTTACATTATGAGGTACATAATACATTGTAATCACTATCTTTGATTATAATTTAAAAAATGTTGCTCAATAGATTCCTTTTTCGGGTTCCGTACTTTTTAATAAAAAAGAAACCCTTATCGTCTACTTTATTATCCATCTGTTTGTCTGTGAAGAGCTTTTATCTCAGGAATGCTTGGAGATATTGAGTTGTAATTCAAACTATATACTCATATTTATGGCCCCTAAAAAAACGTGTTTCTAAATTTACTAAAAAGGAATATGGCCGTTTATATCGCAAAAAACGCGCGTATTTCGACACTAAAGAGAATCAATATTAATAGGTTACTTCCGGTTGACCTAGAATTATATTTTTATTATAGCTAGCATCTACAAGTAGTACCTACTAGTTTAGGAAAAAACCCATAGCCCCAAAATGGGGGCAAAATTTTCTACTAAAGCCGCTAGTTTAAGTGACGTATGACATCATATAACAAAATTTTATTTTAGCCGTACACTTTAAACATAATTATAGACATTTTATCGCAATAAGATACTAGATAATTATAAGTGAAAATCGCTTTAACCTGCCACACGTCTACCCTCCTTACTTATACACCTCAAAATACGTTATAAATTACTGTAAAAATTTCAAACAAAAATCGACTCTACGTTCAGAGCACAAAACTCAATATTGTCTCTACAAAAGGCTTATACAGGTTGTTTATTTTTAGTACTTCCCTATAATCTACGACTTAGAGATATATTAATTATACATAGTGTACTGTTATCGTGAAATAAATTTTTAATTGAGCCCTTCGTGCCTTATCTTAGTTTTGCCTTGACAAATGTGTTGGTACAGACGGACATCTGTATATAGCTACCTGAACTCACGGTAATAACGGGTGTACTTTATTTATTGCCCTTTCATAGATAGTGGATTCGAATTTAGTGTTTTATTTTATGGTTGGAAGCTATTTGGTGATAAGTGGATTGAAATATTATGAGAAGTATTTTTTTTTATAGGATCTGTTACTTTTTTTAATAAGTAGTGTAGCATCACTTTATTGTTTCTTATTTTTTACTTTTATTGATTACTAATTTAAGAGAAAATATTGAACATTGTCTTTGACTATCACTCGCTGTAGGTTCAAATACAAATTGGGGAATTATAAGCTTCATACCCCTAACTAGGAATCGAACCCACTACCGTAGCATTTACAATCAAAAGCTGCGCCTTTCAAAGTTTCTCAACATATATTTTATAAATAATATATTAAATCGATATCACTCCACCAATAATATGCATACGAATATAAAAGCCTCATGATAATTCAATGAACTTAAAGGCTTTCGCAGTCGTTTCTATGGAACGGCGACGATAAAACTCGACATTTATATACAAGTGCTAACAAAATATGCCAACGTTATAATTAAACCAATGCGATACATATTTTATTGTTCTGACATTCAAAATTTATGATAATTTATAAACTGTTCAATATTAAATTGGACGATAAAGACTTAAAGTTATAATTTAGAGTCTGTGTATGATTATTAAATGATCGAGTTCTGTGTCTGGTGTGTGGAATAAGTATTAAATAAATATAATTTTGTTTGTATAAAATGTAAATAATAATATTGAATGGCGGAACTTAACGCTGCTACTTGCCTTACGTAACGCTGATCAATGCTGCGTTTTGTTGTGAAATAATAAAGTAACCCAATGCCTCAGTTACTTTTCCACTGAGATTCTGCAATTTTGTACCTCGAGAGCATCACTTATTGTACTTTCCCCCTCGTAGCTAGGTTTTTTCCACTTAGCAGGGTAGGCAGAAGAGTTAAGAAACTCCGTATCCTACTTTTTGAACATTTTTCGGGACATTTTGTCGGGCCAGGGGAGGAAAATTCTTCAAAGCGGGGCTTATGGCGAATTTACAACCATTACGTTTACAATCAGTTACTGGTCTCAAATTAGTATAATTTGTGTTATTTAATCTTTTTTGCAGCTTCACGCTGTATCCCGCACTTTCCGTCGAATTCTGGAGGCTTTGTATGTTGGTTGGCGTAACTCAATGCCGCACTTTACCTCGTTACCAGAGCGAGGTAATGAAAATATTAAACATTTCATTTTCTTAGGTTAGAATCAAACCCACAACCTGTCGAATTTACAGTCCCATGCTTTTGCCCTTGCGCCACGACTGGCCTCAGTTTTATTTAATACATATATTTATCACAAAAATTATACAAGAATTAGTTACATATTCAAGTAGATAAGAAATAACACTTTGAATTCTGAAAAACAAGTATTTTTTATATTTAAAATGATAATACAGTCTTGAAATATATTAAAGTTAACTTTATGATAATGTAGCTTACTTGGTAATGTATAAATTGTTATTTTTATAATGGCTGCCGTAATATGTGTTTAATTGCATAATCATTTTAAATGTTATAATTTTAAGTGTCATAAAGTAAAAAATATATATATTTTTTTAATTTCACGCTGTATCCCTCACACAGCAGGGTAGGTAGAAGAAACCTAAGAACCGCTTGTTAACACACTCCATTCCAAATTAGGACACTTTCAGTCGCATTCAATCGCAATTTAAGTGGCGGAATTTAACGCCGCGCCTTTATTTTCTCGTCAATGAAATTATTAAACATTTCATTTTTACAATATTGTGATTGTACTAGTATTAATAAAATATGCCCCTTGTGCCCCTATGCCACGACGTCCTTTACTATTGTTATTATTATTAGTTCAGCTTTATTATTTCATCCTGCATATATTTATATGGTAGAGGGGATAGAGGAAGTCTATTACGTATATTACCCCACTCTTTTCCCAACATCAGGGAAATGAAAATAATTTATATATTTTGGAAATACTTCCTTCAAGTGGGCATCGAGCCCACATAGTGCGGAGAGTAAAACACTATTCCACTGCGCCACTACATCATTTTATTTATTTCAACTTTGTAAGGCAAAGGCGAACCTATTTAGATAATAAGACATACAATAAAAGGTGCATTTGCATATATATAGTTAAAGTATACATAAAAATAAGTATATATTTAAAAAATATTATAAATATAGCTATAAGCATATATTAGCCATAAAATATACTTCCTCGAATCGAAAAATCACAGTTTATTTTATATACTCGTATGTATATTATCTTAATAATTCAGGTTATCGTGGAGTAGAGGCACAGCGATCACGTGTAAACGCTACGGTAGTAGATTCGATTCTAATATGTTATTTTATATTTGATTAATATAACTACAACACAGAGCGAGTGTTGAGTTCAAGTAAGTAAAGTCCAGGCCCCCCTAAAAAATCTCTAGATACGCCCATGGTTGAGTTACGCCACTCAAAACGCTATATCTCTAAGTTTCCCCCCAAAGTAAGAAACAAGGTGTCCTAAAACTACGTCCCCTCTACTTACCAATTCGTACCATGAAGTGTGAAGCTATAAAAACATATGAATATAATGTATATTTAATTTTCAATTTTATTAACTTAATAAAATTTTATCACACACTTTATTTTTAAATATTACAGCAGAAAAACCTTATACATATACGAAAATGATTATTTTATAGAGACTATAATTTTTTACGATCTACTTTACCTACTAGAGTGACTATGTAAAGATATTTTATTTCGAAAATATTTATGTATATTTACCAATTTTGAAATAGCTTTAGCTTATATTTATATTCTAGTGGTCATCACCTGCAACATTGTTTACGTGGACTTTAAAAATTCCTTTTTATCTCATTATTGTGAGAATTTTGAGAAATCCTGAGAGAGGATACACTCTCTACCCTACCTACGAATACATGCCAAATTTAAAACTTCTCAGCCTATTCAATTCGTCTTTGCGTTGTTTGCCAGTTACCCAATCAAAACCCTTATCTGTACAACGTAAAAAAAGAGTTTTTTTTTACGTTGTATAGATAAGGGTTTTGATTTCTTGTCTATATGTGTTTAATATGTCCTAGCAATACATTTTTAAGATAAATATAGAAAATTAATATAATTCGAACCTAGAGTCGTTTGCGGCCAGGTCCAATATTTCCATTGCGTTACGACGACCCCGATGGCCCTATATTATATACTATATTCTGCAAATATATATTATGGTATTTGTGCAATACAATATATTATTTAGCACTCAAAGTATTCTAAAGTGCTAGAGATATATGTATATATATAAAAAAATCAGACAATCAAATATTTTTTTCACATTCAGCTAATAGAATATTTTTCTATTAACAAACAGTTTAGTTTTAGCATTTGTAAAAATAATAATATAATCCTTAACATATATAATAACAGATTATCTTTAATTAATTATTACGTAAATCACAAAACAATCGCAAAAGGAGCAATTAGTGTTGTGCTAGTGTCGATAGTCTAGACTCTAGACGGATGTCGATAACATTCCGCACGGCACGACGTGACTGTACGGTGTAATGGTACAACCTTGTTTGAACACTTGCCAAGAGAAATACAATCCTATTTTTCAGGAAATAAGGAAACAAATGCTGATTTAAAAAATTTGCAGGTGATCAAAACGTGAGCTCGATTAAAAAATGTGATTTGTGGTTGACTCTTAGCGTGTTTTATTTTGCGAGGCGTGTACGTGACGGGCCGTCGGTAGACGTAAAAAGACGCCGCCGCATATGATTTAGATGAGAATTTTTACGCAATTTGAAAATTTTTGTCAGGCAATCCAATTTAGTAATGTTGGCGTCGTGGTGTTTTTGTGCAGTAAGTCTAACGATTTTGTATTTAATTTAAAATATAGTAGGTAAAATATGTGAAACATAAAAAGCGTAAATAAAATTAGCTCAAGGCTAATTAATGAATGAATCTATGTAGAAAGAAAATATGTTAGAAAAAAGACCTCGCAAGCAATTAAATTGCCCAATAAATTTTGCCTCAAATTATGACTCTCCCTATCCCGCTTCGCACAGGATAAAGCGTGAAAAAAAAATAAACTTACACAAAACCAAGAAAATACAAGCTTCCATTCTATTTCCGTCATAATCATAATGTGCGCAACAAAAATACGATGATTAGCATCAAAGAGTCGTGATTGTCAGTCATCATTCACACCTGTCAATGTCAACAGACGGAGACGGGCAACGGGCACAGCGTTTTGTGCTACGAATAAATCACTTTTGAAGTAATTTATGTTTGTGCTTAGTGTTGTTTTGATGTTGTATCGATAAATTATTTAATGATTTAATATTAATAATAATATTTAAGGTACTGTACTGGTACGCTACTCAACGCGCAATGTCTCTTAAATTTGACGGAAAGAACGGATTATCGTAACACTAAGTTCTTTTTGGCTACCATGCTACAAAAAACTGAAGCTGGAAAAGACATGTAATTTAGGAGTAACATGAATATAAATACATATTATAATAAAAACCCATCGACAATGCTCCACAGTCCTTCATCACTCACACCGTTGGACAGTCATGTTTGACAAGGCGGGCGTCCACAAAAAGAGACGGTTAATAAACGCGATGACAGCTGACTTTGATGTGTCACACGCATTAATTAGGTGGAGTGGATTAGTTTGGGCAGTATGTTTGATATGGATTAGTGGTTTTTACTAATGTATTATTATTATTTTTTAATTCTAGTTAGATTATATTCGTAAAATATTCTGTGTTTTTTGTTAGGTTTTCAAAATTAATTGCTTAACACAAAATAATAATAATTTGCCTTAATTATTTTAAGGTAAATATCATAATTTAATTTTCTTTTTTGTAAGTGCAACTGTGTTCATATGTTTGTCCAGCAAATTCTCGAACACAAAAAAATTATTTATATTCAATAATAAAAACATTTTTTTATAATGTATATCAAGGCGGTATTTTAAATAGAGCTCTTTTTAACATGCATTCTCCAACTGCATAAGCAAAAAGAGAATAGAACATAACAAATTGATATTTCTAGATATTTATTTATAAAAAAATATACACATATTTTATTACGCCTTTATATGTCAAATAAGTATGCGAAAAATTAAATGTCTTTCCTTATACGCTAACCTAAAATATTTCAAATTCCATTTCTTCACCAAGATTTCTGATCATCGCCATTTAAGGTAATAACTTTCAACCAAAAACACAAAAACCAATATTAAAACAGTTCTAAGCAAAGCAATTTGAATGTAAAAAGCAAAGTAAATTGACGAATAGCGGCACATCTGTATTCTTTTGAGCGGTCAATAAAATTGAAATGCGCGACCGCTCGAGCGTCAAGTCCATATGCAGTAAAGCAAACGGGATGCAATGGCGCGATGATTCCATTATTTTTTTACAAGTTTTTAGTATTCCTCTGTTTGATATTTGGTAAATATTACTTTTTAACGTGAAAAAAAAAACACGTGTTTGCCGAATATTGGACATATCGCATTCTCACAACAAAACAAAAACCAACTGAATGTCTTGAAAATTACTAGAGTGCTTTAACACCAAATTCTCTCCGGCTAACCTGTTGAAAAATGTGAAATATGTTGCTTTGCCTTCGCGCATCCCGCCATACGTGAAAAAGCATGTGCCTTAGGCTCACTGCATTTCTATTTCTCTCTGCATGTACTATCTTGGAAGAAACATTACAGCAATAAAGCTTGAAGGAATTTGAAAATGTAATTTGTTAACAACTGAGATATATTAATCTTTTAATTGGTATTTGTTTCATATGTACCTTAAGAAAAAAAACTTGAATGAAATGAACCAAACATATAATTATTTTCTTTTAGTTTCACGCTCTATCCTGAAAATAGTTGGGTAGGCAGAGGGAACCTGGGAACCGAATGTTCCCATTCCCATACTCTGTTCCCCACTTTTCACAGAACTCTGAGTTGCGTATTGAGTGGGGGATCTCAACGCGGCGCTTTGTCTCGTTACCAGAGCGAGTAAATGAAAGCATTAAATATGTATGTGTTGCATTGTAATATAGTGTGGTAGTGAATTAACTCTCCAACCCTCTTGGGTGGCAAAAGTCACCACACAAGCAATATCAAAACAAATAACAAAACCCCTACAGAACCACTATTTGTAAAACGATTAAACTAACCAACTTTTTCTACCACTATTGTACTTTGATTTATGCGTCGTCACGTATATATCGAATGGGCGGGGGGTCCGTCTGTGCACGTGAAGTTGAAAAACATGACGGCTGCCTTATTAAGTGATGGGAGCGAGTTACGATATCATAATGTTGGGTTAGATAGCGTTCATTATATTTCTTTTTAAATGGAAATAAGATAAAATGCGACGGTTGTGGGTTCGATTTCCATTGTGGGAGCGAGAAAATGAATTATTTTCGTTTCCTCGCTATGGTAGCAAGACAAATCGTAGCACTGATCTCCGCAACTCAATGTTTTGAAAATTGAGCGACATTTTAGGAAGAGAATGTCTTAGATTCTCTCTACTTACCCAGTTATTTGCCGGACCTCAGTGTTAAGATTTCATCATTTTTCGCGTAAATTCAAGACATTGCAATTGATGGAACCTAACGCTGCATTTCGTCTTACAAAGAGAAGATATAAAAAAAATCTTTAAACATAATCAGCCGTTCGAAAATTGAACCTACAATCATTGCGTGTGTTTAGACACTTTTTCACAAGCACGACAGCGTCATAAAAATAATGTTAATAATCTAAGCCCATTTGAAAGGTAGTTATTAAAACTTAATTTATATAATTAAATGTAAATTACACGTCACATATAATCTATGTAGGTGATCGCTATTCATATTTCTATACCGTTAATTAATCGTTTAAAATTTTAATTACTACAGAAAGCGTGTTAAATCCACTCGTTACTTGCCCTTGTATGGAAATGTATGGACATACAGACGTTTAAAATGTTAGAATCGTTGTGGTAAAGTGGTATAAACTATTATTTTTAATATGTATATATTTTTATTAACCTGTTAACCGGGGTCATGTCAATACGTCGGAGACCGTCATTTCATATTTCTATATTTTTATTTATTCACTAGCGACACCCTTGCGGCTTCACCCGCTTTTACTACTGGATTATTCATATAATGTGTGTTTGCAAAGCACTTAAGATAATGTGAAAATTAATTAAACTCTAATGCAACCCGCATTTTCGTAGTTTCAATAAGGATTTTCCAATTGTTTTACTCGGCAAGGATTTTCTAGTAGGTACCGTAATTTTAAATCTGTGCTACTAATCTTTTCAAGTACTTATTAAAATACTAGTGGACCCGGACGCGGCTACGCCTGCTTCAACTATAAGAATATTTATTAAATATATTCATTAAATTATTTTCAATTTTCAATAGAATTAGTAAGAAAATATAAGTTTAATAATCAAAAAGAATAATAAGTAGATACACATTATTAGAAAAAATTATCTGAGTTATTGAAATTAACCAACAAAAGGATTAAAAGTAACTAAAGGATAGATATTCTTAATATTAGAAAATGTACCTAAAGTTTTCCGTGCGTGCGTACATATCTATGTACGACTCTACGAAATAACAACATTTCTCTCTATTAAGCAGGATAATTTTAGCGGGCAATATCAAATAAAATAAGAAGAGAACCAAAGTGTAGCTTAAATTAATTATAAACAGCAAATAATTACATGAACATTTACAATAGTTTGAAAATGTATGAAAATTTATAAAATCGTCAACGTCATCTGCCCGTTCGCGTCGGTCATATTGTGCCGCCCGTAGGCTAGGTCATTTGGAATCAGTGACATCTCCTTAATTATTTATTAGAACGTTATACAGTAAACTATAATTTCAATCTAGATAAAATGTTAATAGTGACTATTATATTTATTTTCATAAGGATGAATATCTAAATGTCGCGGTAACGGTTGCGTAGCGACGCGACGGTTGTTATTAACATGGCAGAATAAATTGCATGTCAAATTAGAAAGTACTTTAAAATATATTAGTATATATGTGTAATGTAATGTTATATAGCCTATAGCACTTCTGAAGAATGCAGCTTTCATACAAAACAAAAACAATGTAAATCGGACCAGTAGATCCAGAGATCTTAGCGTTCAAACAAACAAACAAACTCTTCCGCTTTATTATATTAGTATAGATACAATAAATGAAAAACTATGAAATATATATCGTTTATTAATATTTTTGAAGTACGAAAGAAATCGCAAAATATTTTTTCTAGGATTTTTGAGGACGTATTCATATGTCCTACCCGTACACGATATTGTTTACGCCTGACGCGTTTTGCCCGCCTGGGTTCCCATTAAGTTACATTCTCCACTTTCAACCAAATCCTTGAGGCTTTACTATGCTACAAGGAAGATGAAAATGTGGAAAGTGGAAATCGAATAACCCAACCTGTCGCGTTAATAATCAACACTAAAATAAAACGAATATTTCTAAATAAACACAAAAGAAACAATCTACGTCTTACACCCCCTTCTATTTTGACACCGTCATACATTCAGGTGGTCATAATAGCGTCTATAAAACAATGCCAACAGTTCCCTGTCAAGATGTACAGATAACGTATTAAGTCGGTCGCTTTGACTCATTAAAAACACCTTTCAAATTATGTTTTGAGAATTAAAATGTCTAAAATTACAAGCTACGGTGTCTTTTGTGTTAGCTTTTGTTAAAATTTAATTATTATTGAATTAGGAAAGAATTTTTGTGTTTTGGAAGTGTAGACAAGGTATCAGTTAGTGCTAGTTTAGTAGAGTTGTTGGTGAATGAAAGGTATAATGAAGCTTTTGGCTTATAAACATCAGAGTAATATTATAAATAGTCATAAAAAATAACATATATAGGTATTATAGGTTAATCCTGTATCCCGCATATGGCAGATTAGGCAGAGGAAACAGTACTCAAACGCACCGTTCCCCGCTCTCTGCATTAGTTGGTAGCACAGTGGAACAGGCTGGCTCTGGCTTTTGAATTCCCTACATTTAAAAGCGCTGGGAACAAATAACTCATTTCATCATCGAGATTAAAGATCATCGCAGTTACAGAGGCACTTCGCCCAGTAGAAACATAGCGTGTTGAATGGCAAAACTCAACTCCGTTGAGTGAGTTGGCTTGTTCAGTGGAGAAAGTAGAGTATTGACAATTGTTTCTCTACCTACCTAGCTATAGCTAAAAAAACTCAATATATCTTTATGTCAGACGAGGCAATTTGAACCCATTATAGATAGGTACAATCATCTCAGATTACATCACTCATAAAACAATTTACAACTTAATTGTACATAGTATATTACTTTTATAGATGATAATTATTATGTTCAGAGTATACCTGTAGGTAATGGACGTGCCAAATCTGTTCAAGATACGTGACTGACAGGCGAGAGATGTTTTGTACTCACGCGATGGCTTGATTCATCTTGTAAATTAAACTTTTTCTTATAAGTTTACTTTAAATAGTGTATACTGTTTTTACTTATTTTTTCTCGCCTTTCTGGAGGTATTTAGTTTCGAGTGGCGGAACTCAACGCCGAACTTTGCCTCGTTACCAGAGCGAGGAAATAAAATATGAAATATTTCATTTTATCAAGTCCAGAGAATCAAACCCTCAATCTGTCACGTTTACTATCGCACTTTGTGTCCCTGCGCCAATATTGATAATTAAAATAAATAGATTTAGAATTTATTTTGTAGAGAAATCAGAAAAATCTTTAAATATTTACGACAATAATGAACATTACCTTGAGGGATACCAAAAATGTTAAGATTTCGCATTGTTCGATTGGTTTTTGATTTCTTAAAAAATAGTATACTCGTCGTGGCGCAGGGCATAAAGAGAGGAAATCAAAATATCAAATATTTCATTACCCCGAGTGGGTATCGAACCCGCAACCTGTTCCGTTTATATTCTCACGCTCGTGCCCTGCATCACGACTGGCCTTAACAATTATATTTGTTTATATTTCCATAAAATAATATAAAATGACATCGTGGCCTCGAATAACTGTCATATCACTCAATTTCACAATTGGTCAATTAAAAATATCCAAAAATAAATTCAAGTTCCGCTTCAGCACAATAATGCACATTATGTACGAAATGTTGACAGTTCCGTAAACAGCTTACAAAATAAATAATACATTATGGTATTTAAAAGATATTTATTACTTAAAGTTTATTGTTTATAGTGTTTGTTCTTAAAGAGTGTGATTTACATATTTTTCTTTTTTAGTGGTAAGTCACTCAAAGAGAAGTGTAAGAGAAGTGTAACACTAGCTTTCCAGGTTCCTATATATTGTTCATTCTTCAGGCTATTCTACCATATAAATAATATTAATAGATATGCATCCTTTACTTATGTCTACTCTGTGTTTTCACGCATATCTCGCATGATGCAGGGCAGGCAGGGAGTGTTCGACAGACAGACAGACACTGCGTTGTCCACTTTCCACCTAAGTGTACCTTTATGTTTTTGTACATACCTTTCTGTGTATACCAAAATAAATTATCAAAATTTTTATTAATAATTCTCAAAATTAAAGGTCATTACATATAAAACATATGTTATCTTTCCATTGAAAATAATGAAGCAATAACTATAACAAATGTATGTATTGTTTTTGACACAACACAATTGAATGGTAAAGTTCAATTGGCTCTGTCAAGGTTAATAGATAGGACGGATGGGCGGATGTTGTAATGGATTTTTATTGTTTTTTTTTAGTTACACGCTGCAGATATATAGCATGGTAGGCAGAGGGAACCTAGTGTTAGGACACTCCGTTCTCTACGCACCGCCTATTTTGTGGCGAGTGACACTCAATGCTGTCACCAGAGCGAGAAAATGCAAATAATTCTTTCACATGGGTAGGAATCGAACCCACAATCGTCGCTTTTACAATCATATTGAGCCGTTGCACGCCGGTGACTCAAATTATTTTATAATATTCTCTATATAAACACCTGTATAAGAATGTTTATTTTTATTTATAGACTGTATAGAGAATTCCACTCTCTATTATATTCACGGAGATTTTGTTATTTGGATCTATTTTGTTTATAATCAAAAAACTTAATATGTTTTTGTCCAATTAATTAGAGTCCTTAAAAAAATATACTTCTCTTCATTTATACTTCGTTTTTGAACGAACCACAATCGCGTTTACAGTCAGATGTTGTCTCTCTGTCTTGACGGCCACGACGGCTTTTTAACATTTTTTTTCCTTCATGCTGTATTCCACAATAGCAGAGTAGGCAGAGAAAACCTGGGAAGCTGCGCCACGACTGGCCTCAAGTAATTCATCTTATGTATTATTTAAATTAAGTTGGATTAAGTAAATTTTATACAAATAATAGCAAGTAATCTACATCACAGAGTATTCAATCAGAAATCTAATTTAGCTCTCGTCTGTAGATTGCTGACTGTACCTATATACTTACTGTATAAGCTATACTATATAAGCTATACTGTATGCAATATGCAGTGGAACAGACAGTAGCTGGTTATCGCGCCATCGCGACGCGATGACGACATTTCACCGTAATATACGAGTGTGACAGTGTTAAATAATAGATGCGGCATTAAATTATAATGTTTTTATAGTCAAGTATATGAGAAGGAAAAGTTGAGAGGTAAAAAGATTGTGGTAAGACACTTCGTTTTTCATTTTAAATTAATTAAAAGATATATAGGTATATAGATATATAGGTATAAATTGATTGACATCCATCTTGAGATACACTAAAACATTACCAATGAATATATTCTTAGATAAAGTTTCGTTATCATTTTAGGTTTACATAGAAAATTCGTGCTCACGGGTAGATTGAGGTGGCATTTATCTGACAAGTAACGTAATTAAATTAAAACTATTTACTGTCAATCAAAAATAAATAAAAAAGTAATAAGTTTTTTTTTGTGTTACCTAGTACAATAGTTGCTTAATTAAAATATTTTTTTTTATTATTAGAATCAGTTTCGAACCCACTACACTTACTTAAACATCAAGTACTTATTACTAACATCTAAATTTGTGACCATTTATATGCAATTTATCACTTTCTAATCAATTAATTATGAGAAAAACGCTTTATTTATATAACATTAAAATCAATATTTAAATATTAAATCCTTCAACAGTTGAATATGAAATCAATATATGAAATGTAAGCATAAATTACTACAGAACTCTGATACAAGTCACGTTGAAAAGTTGGCAGCCATTTATCGCGGCTTCGAGCGACGATGATGATATAAAGGTAAAGTGTGTGAGATGGATATGGCATGTGTTTATGATAAAAAAAAAATAAGTAGTGGATTTGTATTGTATTATTTTTCACTATAAATTATTCCTTCTACATTACTTCTTCTATGGGACGAGCAAAGTCACTTCTTTTATCTATTTTTACTTTGCAGCGTGCTAGCATTTTGGCACTAGTATTTACTAGTGCCAAAATTTAATTTCGATTCATCTAATCAAAGCAGTAAAAATAAAAACTTAATAAATATATTATCTTACCCAAAATTGTAAATTGAACCTATTTTTTCAGGTTAGCGCTGCATTCCTTATCAAGCAGAAGCTGAAGGAATCTAGCGTAAAGATATTTCTTTCCTCACTCTCCACGGAACACCCAGGACATTCGTATTAAACGACGGAATTTTACGACGAAAGGAAAACAACTCATTCCACCAGCGCCAAAACCAAAATTATACAATACCATAATATATCAATCACCAGCTACAAAGCTGCCGCATCCACACCACCGTCCTTACCAGCCGATGTACCTGTCACATAAATCAAGATGTAGGCGATAACAAGCCACCACTCATAAAGGCAACAACGGGAACGGTTTTACGATTCATAATTGTACTTTATTAAATAACAGCCTGCATTTTAATGGGCTTAGTTATAAAGTTGTGTGGTTGTGGTGGTATAAGTTGAGAGAAAAGATTGATTCGGATCTGGTGGGACTGATGATTGTTGGTGGGTTTGCTTGGTTTTTATTTGCATTTTTTTAATGATAGGCTAAGTAAACCTGGGAACCTAGTGTTGAGACACTCCATTACCATTAATACATTTGCCCATTTTCCGCCAAATGTTGAAGGCATTGGGTGTTGCGTAGTGGAACTGAAAGCTGTCGTAGGCAAGGAATACCTAGTGTTAAGACATTCCAGTCCCCATTGACCATCGAATGTTCGAGACACGATTGCGTATTGAGTGGCGGAACGTAACGCCATTCTTAGTGTATAAGTAAGTACACACAAATAAAAATAATTTAAATATAATCATACCCACACGTGAAATCGAACTCACAACCGTCACGTTAACAATAACGTTTAATATTAACATTTACGTTAGTACAAACATACTATACGATCTATGTATATTAACATTTATAGCAACCATGTTACACATAAAATACAATAAAACAAAGAAATAATCACTAATTATAGGTTTGTACAGTACATAAATGAGGGTCAAAACCAACGAGGCGTAGTTTTTGCTATAACATAATATACACAGTACATTGTACTATTTGTCGACCACAACTTTTTCTTATTCTCGTAATTTCGAGAAATCCTCTTTTAACGTTCCCCTAGGTTCCTTAACCTAAAGGAACGCTAGCCTTTACATTTAGGTACATGATTGTACCCCTACGCCAGGACTAGCTTAAAAAGTTGTATATTATACAGATCTTTATTTAATAATTTACTTTAGACGCAAGTATCTATAATTACATGTTTTAATTATCGCAGAAGTCAAGACGAGATCACTATTTAGAGCTTAAAATTTATAAACATTCGATTTCGACTCTTCGAAAGGATATACGCATAGCAGGACACACATAGGACTAGAGAGACATTTCATGTTCAGTAGTGGAACTCAACGCTGCCCTTTGTCTACTAGAGCAGGGAAATAAAAAACTATAAATATATCTAATCATTCCACTGAATGGAGATCAAATCAATAGCAATAATAAAATTATATAACTCCTTAAATATTAAATTTAAATATATTTATCTCCTTAGGTCATCAATTATTATAATTTTTAATGTAATAAAAACAAAATAATTAACAAAAATCTATTTATCTGATTTTGCCACACAATTAATATGGATATCGTGTAAATTCCTAGAATAACATATAATTTAATATATTACTTTGCATTGCATAATGGAACGTTACTTAATTAGTTATAGTAGTTATAAATATAAATAAAATATTAAACGGTTTCCGGTAATAAATTACGATCTTCACGCATCGTAAATTATCATAATAAATTATATTATTATGAAATAAATAATATTTTTTTCATAAGTTGCTCAATCAAATGATGATTTTATACGTAGGTTTGAGAATAACTTTTTCAAAGATGTACTTAGTTAGGTAACATTAAATGAAGCACGTTATTATGTATAATGTTTTATTTACATTAAATAATGTGAGTATAGAAGAATTTAGTATGAAACTATTCGGTTATTTCTATCTATGATGCCTGTGTAAGAGAAAGGCTGAAAAGAAAGAAAATTGGATTTTTTTTCTTAGCTTCACGCTGTATCTCGATCTTAACTTAAGTTACATGTTGAGTGGCTGAGCTCAACGCCGCGCTTTGTTTTCTTATTAGAGTGATAAAATGTAAATAATTTTAATATAATCATTCTCTCCAGTTGGAAACGAGCCACAACCTCAAGACGGCCTAAATTAACTAATTTAAAAACCGCTAAAAAGACATTTTCCAAGAAAAATGTTCGGCACCACTGTTCAAAATAACACCTAGAATTATTGCTTAAAACACCTCAAGACACTCACACCACATCGTTGTATATTTACACGAATCCACACACGAACACATCTCTCGAGAGCCATAACTCGGAGTTGCGTGATGTTGGCTATTATTTTTAAATTATTTATGGTACAATGAAATAATTCACGTATGCTAATGCCGCGATGAATGGCGGCTTATCACGATATATTGGATGTATATTAATTACTACCTTGTAAAGCATCGTAAATAATGATTGATTGAAAAATACTTTGTTAGCAGAGTGGGTTGTTTCTACTAAGATTACTTAGGAATTGCCGGTTGTTTCAGCGGTTTGATGGTCCTTTTTGTGCTGATTATTTAGATTTAAGTATCAGTGAGCAAATTTAACTATTTACCACATATAATAATCATATAATCATTGTCTATAAGAGCACAGAGTAATTTTTTTACTAAAAATATGTTCTTATCTTTGTTAAATGATACAAGATACGAGTTTTTCACATCAACCAATGTTTTGACTGCGTTTATTTTTACATTTTTTTTATATAGAAAAAAAACGTAAAACTAATGGACGCAATAGTATATGTAAGTTTGCATAGATTGCCAACTTTCTTTGGTACTGCTACTACACGCGGGATTGGTTTTAATCCTAAAGAAAATACGTCAAACTCTTATTTGTATATTATGTTACAATTTCACTTTAGTTATACGTCGTCCCATGTGCAGCCTGTAAGCAAGTTTTACTATAAATGTGAGTCATTTAAACTATTTGTCCTTGTGTTTGAACAATGAACTAATAATTGATCAATGAACGATCTATTCCAAAATAATTATTCTTTTTAAATTTAGATCGAAGTTCAGAAATCCTCAGATGAGCCTCAAGTATTCGCGGAACGTCGGAAGTATCTAAACGGGGAACGAAGTGTCTCAGCACTATGTTTCTTAAAATCTCCAAAAGTATCAATCTTAGTATTTTCCTATAATTATGAATTTTGAAAATAAAAAAAAAAATCTAACGAAAAGAAGAGAACAGTTCAGCAAAACACCAACCGTAAAAGTAATATTCATAAATCATAAAATAATTACTGTGAAATTTATGTTTAACCTGTCATAAGATGTTTCTACAAGTAGCTTTATTCCTTCCTAGTTATATGATATTTTATTTTATTGCTCTTGTAAATCAAAAGGCACCGTCGAATCTTTATACTCAATGTCATATTTTGAATTTAAGCTTAGGCCTTCTTTAAAAGAGGATAGATAGAGGAAACCAAGCCTCAAGACACCCCGTTCTCCACTCTAATTAAATATAAGAAATATATATTTTTGTGCAATTAATCTACAACAATTAAATAATACAAAAAACAATACTACACAGTCCACAATTCATCCAGCACCAGAACAAAAGGCCCACCAATCACCCGCAAGTAAAACCATCAAGTACGAGACTCGGGACTCGGGACTCGGGAGTCGGGAGGCAGTGACAGTGGTACAAACGGCTATATAAATCACAGCAGCTCGCGTGCAGGTGTTGCGCCACTACACACCTCGTGATATATTGACGCAAAGAGGTTAGCGTTTATATTTTAGCTACAGATACAACAAAGTCCTATAGAAACCACTCGTGGCGCAGAGGCACGAACGTGTAACTGTAACTTTCCCGTGCGTACGTGGGTTTCACAGTAGGAATCAATCCTACTGTGAAAAATAAAATAAATTCATTTCCGTGCACTGGGAACGAAGCAAAGCAAGTCGTAGAGTTCCGCCACTCAGCACGCACTGCCTGAATAAAGAACGTAAATGTCTTAATGGGAACGCAGGGTATTTACACTAGATTTCCTTTGCCTACCCTACTATTTGCGGGATACAGCGTCAATCTAAATCATGAAAAAAAATATTTTTACGTAGGGGTAGCACGCTGAAATTGAGGATAGGTATTTATGCCTTGGTAAGTGCAGAAACGAAAACAATAGGATTTATATTTCATGAAAACATTTCTTTAATTTAATAATAATTAAAATTTTGCCTTAGGGTCATAGTTCTATACCACTTGTCTTTAAGGTAACCATCAAATTCATATTCACTAAAATATTGAAAAAAAAAGTATGAAACGAATAAACCGTAGCGCATCTACCACTTTTAGTCTTTGATAAAATATTGCCGCCATCTTGCATTGCGGATTAATTGAAACGTCTGGTATTAGGCGAGGCGATTTTAATTTTTAATTATTTATTGCATTCAGATGTTATTTATTGCTGTTAATCATTTGTTAAAAGTAATAATGGTATTTTTTTGTATAATATGTTATCTATGTATATATTTTGTACATATAAACATACGACTTTGTGGCTCAGTGAGCACGAAATTAATTGACCATGGCAAGTGTCGGTTCGAATTTATTTCAGGAATATTGATTATATTGTAAGTGTATAAGAGAGCCTCTCAATATTAATTTATTTATGTCTTTTCTGTAAAAAATTGATAAATGAGGATGAGAAAAATATAATATAACAATTTGGTTTATAATATTGGCATTCAATTCAAAACTCAGTCCAGGTCAAGATCACCTGCAAAATCAAAATTTTATATTTTTACAAGAATTTGGTGAAAACTACTCATTAGAGAGTATAAATATAGCGGTTAAAATTCTTACATTATAAGTATTACAAGTATTTTCATTTACGTAATTGAAGTTTATTGTCTTAATTTATAAAATGCGAGCAAAACCGTGCCCAAGGCAAGTCGTAAATAATTAATTAAAACATAAAATATAATTTTAATTATCATAAAAATTATTTAACTTTAAACGTTAATTATAATTAATACATTTACTTACTTTGTAATCAGTCATTCTTGGAAATCATAAATGAAATATAAGTAACAATTCTAAATAGAATAAATAAATGAGAATGAGTTGCTAGAATTACCTATTTTGAAATGTAAATTTAATATTTAAATGAACTACTGTGCATGTTTTAACGCTTTTTACAAATATGTTGTTTAAATATGATAAATATGTGGTTTTTATATTGACAAGGTGGGTCGTGGGTTCTTTATTTGTATAAGAATAAATGAAACGTACCTATTATTAAATAAAAAGACTTTGTAGTCGTGCATATAGTGCAAATTTTGCATGATAGATGACCAAAACTATTTTTTTTTTAAATTAGAGTAGAAAAATATATTTGTTTTTTAGCTTCACGGGGTATTCCGTATATAGCAAGGTGTGCACAGGGAACCAGGGAATCAATTGTTAATACACACTCTTTTCCGATTAAGACACTTATGTTCCTCAATTTCTTCTTTGAGGAACACTGCCTCGTTACCAAAGCGAGGAAATAAAACTATTAAATGTTTAATTTCCTCGAGTTGGAATCGAACCCAATAACCTGTCGCGGTTACAGTTGCATGCTTGTGCCCCCGCGCCACGATGGTCCTCAAATAAAAATTAAATATAATATTTTTGGAATTCATTATGTAAAGTCTAGGTTTTATAAAGTCTTCTTAGATAAAATAAAGTATTTTATTTTGTCATTTTATTAGTATTACATATATTTAAAAGGGAAAAAAGAGCTGAATAATGGAAATAATTCTCTCCGATTACATCTCAAATTAAGGAAGTCGAAATAAATAAAAAAATATTTAAAAATATTCGTATTTAATATTTTTGTACAGAAATTGCAAAAACCTATTAAAAAATAATACAATGTTATCATTACTTATCAAGAAAATCCACGAATTTATAATGAAAATAATACGAAAAATTATCATTATATTATAAATATCAAAAATAATATTAAACAAAAATTAAAACAACTCTGTATAATTATTAACACCCACTTAAATATAGTTAATAAAATACACTACGCTATAATGTCATGCATAAATCATTTCGTAACAATCGAATTTGAATCTTAAATTCTTCTAATTAAAGTACAAAATAGTTTATGACTATATTGACAAGTAATAATAATAAATTATAACATAACCTACTGTAACGAAGCGGCTTTCAACCTTTGCCTATTTATTTATGTTTTAGGGCAAATAAGGCAAAGCTGTAAAATAGTGTTTATGACGCGGCCTTGTTGCTCATAGTGTAGATGATGGACTATGCTTGTGGAAACGTTACGTTCCTATTGAAACTTTAAAAAAAGAAAAAAATAAATAAATAATAATAAGATAAAGCTGGTAGGCAGAGGGAGTCTAGTGTTAAGCCACTCCGCTTCCCACTTTTCGTCAAAATCTGAAGGCATAGTGCTGAGTAGTGGTCAACGCTGCGGTGTACCTCCACATCAGAGAAAAAAAAGGAAAATATTTCATTTCCTCGAGTAGGAATCGAACCCACGATATAAAGTGTTTACCGTACACGCATTGTACTCGCTACGCCAGGGCTGGCCTAATATATCAGCAGCTTTAGTAAAAAAAAAACTAATTAAAATACACAATCTATTAAAACGTTACAAAACGGAAAACACCTATTAATAATTAATGTTCTATTGCATGACTGATGAATTACTAAATTATCATTACGAAATATAAACCTGAACCTTAAAACAAGGTAATAAAGTTTGTTTTGCTACAACATTTAAAATATGTATTTATTAATAATTTTCTTTATTAATAATATATGTATGTACATATAATGTGTATAAATGAGCGCTAATATGAATATTGACTATAATAATTATCTTGCAACGTTTATTTGTTCGGTAATTATCCATTTTTAATCAATATAATTGATATATTTACCTAGTTTTTATACGCCTTTACAATGTTGTAGATAGTTGATGCTCCACCTTGTATCCCGTATATGGCAGAGTATTCAGAATGCTAAGTCAATAGAGCGAAAGGGTCGTCCAATTGGGTGTTCAATGTGTTTACGATGACGGAACTCAACGCTGCATTTTGTTTTTAACACGCTATTGTTAGGTCGAGCTTTAACTCTGTAATAAAAATTAAGAATCTACATTTGAACCACTTATGATAGTTGTATCTTCATGAAACTTGGTAGTTATAATTAGACGTAGATATAATACTGTGGTGTCAAGGAGCTGGTGACATGATGGAGGCCAGGACCTGAATATTAGTACTCTTCAGAGATGACTATGATGAAGATGTCTTCCGAGCACATTCAATAGCACTTGTGTCATCATAAAAACAATTCATTCCTCCAGGCGAGAATCGAATCTTTGGCCCACAACAAATGACTGCAAGCCCGATGGCTATGGATACGATTCTCACTCGGGGGAATTAATTATTTTTCTTCTCTCGATTATTATTGGGCGGTAAGTAAGGAACGGAGTGTCTTAACAGTAAGTTCCCTGGTACAGCATAAAGCTAAAAAAGCCAATGTTGACCATTGGCAACATTATAGATAAACGTTATATTCACTAACACAATCTCCTTAGAACAACCATTTAAAATAAAATTAAAAATCAACCATATAAATCAAAAAAGACGATGAATCAATTTCTTATTTTCCATCCAATTATATTTATTGGTTGCCACATGATATTGATGGCCGTGGTCACGAACAAATGTTAAACAAATCGTTAGAAATTTAACAGGTTTTTAATAGTTTATTTGATACGTGAATCTATTTGTAATTACGTACTTCTATAGTTTGGACTTAATTGACTAAATGCAATGGTTGTACGTTTACTGACTAAGAACGATTTATTAACTAAAACCGATAGTTTTTTATTGTAACCACGCATGGGAATGAATTATTTTCATTTTTCGAAAGTCGTTGAGTACGTGGAGAGGCGTGGCGATGTGTTCCGCCACTCAACACACAATATCCTGAATTCAAATAGGAACCTGAGAATCGAGCGTTTTGACATTGGGTTTTCTCAGTTTATCCAGCAGGACACAAGGCAAACCTGATAAAAAATAATAATGAATTATTTTTAATATTTTGTTATTCCACATTTAGGAAAGAAAAATACTTTTTTTAGAAAGCAAATAAAAACAGTGGGCGAGGCGAAATACGTATGAAGCGGGATTTGCACCCGCGCCTCTTGGAAACCGTCCAAACGCTCTGACTAGATACTAAGCCACACGTTCTCAATAGGAACGAGGTTCAAATTACGATACGTTTATATTTATACGTTTTCTAAATAAGGAATACCAATATAAATTATTTTTGTTAATTCGGTTTAGTTTAAAAAGCAGTTGATTTACGTCAATGTTTCTAGAAATATTATAAGTAAATGGGAAATGTAACCGGCAGTAGGTGCTATGTTTTTCTTACATATCTCTTATATTGTATAGATTAAGCAGAGAATGTAGTGATAAGCGGCCCGACACCGTGACATTACGCATTAGTGGTGCAACTCAACGCTGTATTACTGCAAGGAAATGAAAATAATATGAAAACAAATAATTTTGCGAACCAGAATCGAATCTACAACCTTCACGTATTCAGTGAAGTAACAGGTTCTAAGAATATTTTTATATATTATATGTATCTACGTCATTTTTTTTATAAAACGCTTATACATTGCAAAATTTATAGTCAAAATTAAATAAATCTCCAAGACAATTTAATAGATTACAAAAGTTGTATTTGGGACAGAGCCGTTCATTTATTAAATTTTACGACTGTTTTTTATTCATTTATCATGTTTATGAGCCATTATTTAAGTGAAATGTGTTTTCAATTTATATGAAAATTGTTATTTTTTTAATACTTTCACGCTATATTCCGCATCTATATGCGTTTAGGGTAAGCGAAATAAACCTAGTGTTAAGACACTCCATTATCTACATATTCATAACAATACATGCTGAGTGGCGGAACTTTGCGCTTTGTCTAGTTACCAGAGTGAAGAAATTAAAATTATTCATTCTCGCACCGAGTCATCCCGAGCAGGAATCAAACCCATATCCGTCGTGCTTAAAGTTATATGGTGTGTCATAAAGTCCACAGTCATCAATATCTATAATTCATTATATTTAATTTATCTTACATCAATATATCTTATATATAAAAAAATTAAGTAGGTATTATGAAAATTAAATTAATGTTCTTTTTGAAGTAAAATGTTTAGTTTTCATACATTAGCATTTAAAACATATAAATATCGATATGCGCTTTTTATTTTAACTATTTTTGCATATCGCTAGTAAATAAACTACAGCCGTGATCATTTAAATAGTATTTACATATATTTATAGAAAAAAAAACCTATTAAATTTATCAACGCAGGAAATGGATACTAAAATGTAATAAAACTGCACGTTCGTCGAAGGACAGCGTAATTACTATGTTTTTTTTTTATTGTAATGTAGAAATATCGATAAGTTACTAGTACCTACCTATGAGAGACGGTTGTGAGTTCTATTTATATATTTTTTCTTTTAATTAATTAATTTTTAATACTATTATTGCATGCTTTTTTAATTATTAGTTTTATCATTTGTTATATTTTAAAGTTTTTCTTTTTTTTTTTTGTAATTGAACTCATTTTGATCATACTAATTTATGAATGGATGCTTGTGAGGCGGGCGTTAATAACTGCCACACAGTTTACAACTAATGCGGTTATTATCGTTATAAATTGTTTTTTTTTGTAATTTTGTTTATGAATAAATTATATTATTATTATTATATATTATTATTTCCGCTCAAAAGAATGAATTATTATTATTTTCTCTTTATATTAAAAAGATAAAACATAATATTCTGTTGCATTGTTTAATTTTAAATTGCTATATTATGCTAATAATAAGCGAGAATATTAATGCTTTTTCAAGATAAACAGTAACATTATTATAATGAATTAATAAGAAATACGTATATTTAATAAATTATATTAAACGTCTGATCGAACGATAAAGAGCAATTATGAGTAGATAATAAATTAAAAGCTTGAACGCTATTTAATTTATGGAGATAATCATTAGTTACTTATAACACGGTATTGAGGTTGATTATGCAATACATTGATAAGACAGTGGGTTCGATTCTGATGCAATGCAATTTTTTAAATTATATTTCATGGCCCTACGCACCTAATGGTTTTATAGGCAACTTTTTAAATTTCATTCTTTAAAACCACTTTTCGCTCAATTTCTGAGACATTGCGTGTTGTGTGCCGGAACTCAACGTCGCGCTTTGTCTCATTACCAGACGGAAGAAATTAAATTTTTATTTATTTCATTTTACAGTCACTCACTGTGCTGCATCGCCACGTTATTCTATATTTATATATGAGATATTGAAATTATCTTGGTTGTGGGTTCGATCCTCGCTCAGGGCGTTAACGTTTTTCATTTCAGACATTACGTATGTACTACGTACTACTACTACATACGCAATGTCTGAAATTCTGGTGAAAAATGGCCAACAGATTGTCTAGATACTAGGTTCTTTTTGAATATATTAAATATATAAATATTTTTTAAAATATTTTAAAAAATTATACACAGTCTCTTCATAAAAAATCTCGCGTAGGTTGTTCAAACTATAATTTATATTGAAATGTAATGGTGGAATTAATTATATTATATTTATCTTGTTACGTAGGTGATGTAATGTGATAACAGTCGTAATGTATTCAGCCTGTTTGAATAATTATTTACCAGTGCCTTGCTTAGGGGTGTTGTACCAAATGAAAGCGAGGTGTTGAATTCTGCCACCGAACACGTATTTTGTCGCGCTTTCAGAGGAAAGTGGGGCAAAAACGAATTGCAATTAGAGATTTTTTCAGTGTAACCATAGTGTTGGATTTGAATTCACTATCATTTTCCAGCGGATTCAGCTAAGTTTCTCCATTTGACACGCAATATCTTATATATTATTGCAAAGAATACTTAGGAAGAAGTGCCTTAACAGCCTCTGCTGAGGTTCTTCCTGAGGACTCTCTGCTGTATGCAGAAGATAGGTAAAACTAAACTTAATTTTAATTTAAAGATTTTACTATTCTCAAGAAGCGCGGTCTCGATTTCCCATACGTACAAGTTTATATATCTTCGAAAATATGTGTTACCTTTAGTGTAAATGTAGTAAATTTAAAAAAATATCATATTTAACTGAACCCCAAGTAAAACAGACGCGTGTAAGCATACGACTAAGTTGATCAATATGTATTTGTACATATTAATTGATTGATGCCGGCACGTCACGAGCAATAACTTATTACTTCCTTTTAACGTTATTTATGCATCTAGTATTTATAAATATTTATATACCTAGTATAGAATGTGTAGGCGAGGTCGTTGTGGCGCAGTGAGAGCCTCGAACCGTAAAGCGACAGTTGTGGGTTCAATTACGTTCTGAACAAGTGGCTCACTTTAGGTTTTCTTTGTCTATAATAAGTGTATATTGAATTAGAATAAGAATAATTTAATTAATTAATCTTACGAACGTTTACATATGTATATAAATAACTTTCTTTTGACTGATAAAATCGAAATATGTATTAGTTTAGTAAATATTTTATAACTAGCGACCCTCTTGCGGCTTCGCCCGCTTTAACTACTGGATTATTCATGTAATGTATGTTTGCAAAGCACTTAAGATAATGTGAAAATTAATTAAACCCTAATGCAACCCGCATTTTTGTAGTTTCAATAAGGATTTTCCAATTGTTTTACACAGCATGAATTTTTTAGTAGGTACCGTAATTTTAAATCTGTGCTACTAATCTTTTCAAGTACTTATTAAAATATATTTAAATTACTATTTTTAGATAGTTAAATGACTATTTTTAAACGGAAGAAATTATAAACAAAAACCTACCTACTAATAGCTACTACAAAAAATGTGAAACCAAATATATCGCGCTGAAATAATACATTCAACTCCAATTATCCAATACGTGCAAACGCATCTAACTAAATCTTCGTTGCTATAGAGGCAGCCGGGTTTTTTTTCGAGCTTGTGGTTAATGCTGAAGGGGGTATTCTGTCCCTAATGAAAAGCAAGCACTGCGTGGCTGCCTGTGAAGAAAATTAAATAGAATGCATGGGCCGGGAATCGAACCCGGGCCGCCCGCGTGGCAGGCGAGCATTCTACCACTGAACCACCTATGCGTATAAGGCAAGCGGGCACGGCGGACGCATGGCGAGTGGCGAACCGTTTCGCAGCAAGGATTTTTTTGATATTGTAACAACTTCTAAAGTACTTATTAAAATGAAAAACCGTAAAAGACAGTTTTGGTCTACATTAAATGGCCAACGTAACTAATGTACTTATTTATATGCTGAGAGTAAGGGATAAGTGAAACTTGAGTAACATACAGCTGATGTATCAACGGCGGAATGTGTCAACAATTAAATGCGTTTTTCTGTAAAACTATTCGCAATTTCGAAATAGTGTAAAAAGCAAATTTTATCTTCGTTTAACGTAGAAAATTAATAAAGTATTTTAAAGGATAAGGATTAAAACCATTATGGAAAAATATCCCTCACAATAAAAAATATATTGAAATTATTATTTTTAGACAGAAAAATGATCACTACGCGTTATTCTTAAAAAATACAAATATGCTCTCGTGGACTTTTTTGTAGATCTTATTAAGAGGAACAATACTCCAGTACATTTTTTTCATGTAGTACTTACCATTAGAGCAGCGCATGCGCGAAAATGTCTCAACGGGTAGGACTTTATACACATTTATCGTATTTATCTTTATTTACATAAGAATTTACAAATAATAAACTATATATAAACCTTCCCTGAGAAATACTCGACCTAATGGTGAAAACCGCATTAAAATCCGTTGGGTGGCTTAGAAGAAGAAGAGTTAGAAAGTTCAGACAGACACGAAAAGCGACTTTGTTTTATAAGATACCTATAGGATAGGATGTTCATACCAAAATAAAAAAAATGTTGAAATAAAACGGTTACAATGAATAATCGTTTTTTTTAAATTAATTGGAGCAAAACAAAATATAGAAAAGAAAAAATAAAGAAGGACATAATATTATTGTGGGCACAATTTAGACTTACAATATTTTACCAAATCTAATCAAATATAAAATAAAATAGCTAAAGACAAAATATTTTTCTAATAATAATTTTATAGCCAGACAAGCCAAGCTTAGCACTATATAAAACCAGTAGCCGAGATAAGTATAGAGTTATAGTAGAAGCAGATATAATCAAACAAATTATACAACAAACAATATTTAACATAACATCAAAACAGTCGATCGTAAAACGTCTCGGTCTCGGCACCGTCGTAAAACCGGGTAACTGGCGTTTATTAAAATTAATAACGCATATCGATGATATAAAATCTAAATGAGCGATGAATAATATGATAATTTCACTTTTATTGCTACCACGCATGTGATACACCTACCGTTTCCTTCGTGTCTGGGAATTTATGGCCATTTATAGCCATTTACAGTCGATGGTCAAAGGCTTTTACGAGTGACGTTTTATCATTTTGATCCCATAATATTGTTATGCTTTGATGTTTTATGTGCTGTTCGTATCAGGGTTAGTGTAGTTAGGAAAGTAATACCACTATCACATCTAGACTTTATATTTTCGGAAGCAGAACTAAAAATGAACGAACAATGATTTATGTCATTGTCACCAATGACTCGACATTTTTTGTTCGAGAAATGAAAGAAATAAAAAATATATTTGGCAAAATTCTTCCTCTCGCTTCATATGTAAGCTAATAAGATGGAATGAATACAGTAACCGTAGTATTAATCACTATCTTTTTTGCGTCAACCTGATTTATATTATTTTTTAAGATAGATCAATTGGGATATATTTATGAGGCACTATTGTATAGAGGTGGATATTGTTGTTTCATTTGATATTTTATCAGCTTCCAACCCAGAACGGTTTAACATGGTGTCTGTGCGTTCTGTAAAAAATATGTAGGATTTTTGCCTATCCCCTGTGTGCCTTGCCGTATAAATAAAAGTGATATTTTTTTTATTTGGACACACCAAATTATTTATTTTCTCTTGGAGCATGTCTTAAATGTGCCACAAACTTATAACTTTTTATAGCATACAAAATGTATTTCCAAATCAATGAAATGCAGTATAATTAATCAGAAATACCTTTAACACAACATCCTCAATGAATACAAATTCCTATTAAAAGTAAAGGAAACGGTAAAACTACTTAACTTATGTACATACATATGTGAGATATTTCTTCGAAATCAAATGTTTTTTCTAACATTTCTAAACTACTAAATAAATTAAAAGAAACTTAAGTAATTCAATAAACGGACGTAAATAGAGTAAGGTATCCTGACAGCATTGCTGTGAGTGCGGTATGCGAGCGATTTCACGACGTGCCTATAACGCCTGCCTTTTAAGTTAAGTGGTGTTAACTACAACTCTGTAATTGCGCTTAGTTATCTTGTATTTTTTATTTTTATTTAAGGACATGCTTTTTCAAGTGATTTTGGCCCTGTAGTCAAAAGTAAATAATTTCGAGTTTTTTTATGATACGAAAAGCTGCATGATGAAGAAAGCAATGAGCTATGCAAATATCTCTCTCTTTACTGTTTTCTACACACTATCTGCTCACATTTTTTACATACAGCTATTGTAATTTATTCTGTCTCAGTAAACAGTTTGAAGAATCACGATACTAAATCTTGATTTATTGAAAAGTTATATATTAAATCGACACTAAACGCTATATTAAATAAGTAATAAACTAAGATTTATTATGTAAATGAGACAATTATAATGAACAGCATCTAATTGCAAATGTGATAGTTGTAGATTCAATTTCTATTCGTAGAAATGCATTATTTTTTTCTGTCTTCTGGCATAACAAACCACTGCTAGTCAACAACCATGTCTTAAAATTGGGCGGAGAGTGGGAAGCGTAATGTCTTAACATTTGGCTCTCACTGTTTACCCAGATACGCGAGTAAAGGGTGAAGCTGTTAATTTAGATTTATCGTATAAAAGTGACGGTCACGAGGTCGGCGTCTAACAACAAAGATATAACTCGGCGTTGAGTTCCGCCTCAAAACGCAATTTCTCCAAGCCGAGGCGAAAGTGACAGTGTTCTTGTTATACTGGTGTACCTACTAATAAATTAAATTTTATTTTATATAACAGAATATAATATGTCTACACAAAGTAAAGGTTGTATAACATTAACATATTTAACTAAAGTGGTAGTGTTGGGCAACCCAATTTGCACACATTTCGGTTGCAAATAATATTTTATGGCGATCCGCGTTTAATTGCGAATGAATTATGAATATTTACCGTCGCCATTACGATGTTACAGCTTTGTGGGTTGGTCCAAGCGGGAGGAGAGAGCGACAGGGTGACAATTTAATTTAAATCAAATTTAGAATTTCAATTTGTTTTTTGGGTATCCTAAAAGCCTGAAGAACTTTCTAGAGGTTAAAGGCAGTAGACGAGACGAAAGAAGAAAGAAAAAAATCGTAACACTTAGGATAAAGCGTGAAGTTAAAAAAAAGAAGAATGTACCTATAAGAATTTATGTTACAGGATATATATATTAAGTTCTATTCTATTCTATTCTAAATCTTTACCACATAGGTGTAGTGTAAAATTTATAGCACTTGTTCTAACAGGCTGCTCTCTACTGCTGCTCTAACTACTCTCTAGAGCAGTTTTATATAGAAATCAAAATTGAAAAATTATGGCAATCAGTACCAACTTTTTTTTTAACTTTCTCTGTCTCCCGCATATTATAGAGTAGGAAGAGGTAACTTGAAAAGTTATTGTTAAGACACTCTGTTTCTACTAAGACACTTCTGATCACTGTTATGATCATTGGCGGAATTCAATGCAACGATCCCCACTTGGGGAAATGAATTATTTAATATTTTCATTTCCTCGTTCTGGTAACGAGGCAAAGTGCGGCTTTGGTTTCGCAATTCAAAGTGGCGGACGGAAGTGTCTTAATGGAAACAATGTTTTAACATTAGGTTCCCCGTGCCTATCGTGCTCTTTTCGGGATACACCATGAACCTACAAAAAATATATAAATATCTATATTTATTTTTTTAATCATATTAAAAAGGTTCAAGAATTTTCTTGACATTAATGATGTTGGTTTTTTGTCATTTAAAATTATATTATGAGTAGTATTTTTAAGTCGTCAGTTAAAACGAAGAGTTATTTTATTTTCATGTAGGTTTTTACACCTTGTGTCGTAAAACTGTCACAATATTTGACAGTTAATTTGCCATTATAATAACTTAAATAGACTTAAATAATTAACTATGTATTTTAAAATGTTGTTAACCAAAACCTTTTTTTTTTTAAATATGCAAATTAAATGTTATTTTTATTCCCTATATACGTGTTAGTTATTATTTTACCGTCACGTTATCTACCCACACAAACAGGATAGGTAGAAGGAACATGGCAACAATTAAGACACTCCCTCTTTCCGAAGCTTTCTGCGTGCTGTTAAACCAGGTCTCCGATAATTTTATTTTAAGAAAAATATACTATTACAGTATATATTGTCTTGATTTTGAAATTTGAACTGATCTTTTTGAGTAAAAGTTTTAAATTTTTTCAGCATAATTTTTTTGTTCTACAAATTTTAGGGTGGGCAATCACTCAAACCTGTATAAGATGATGAAATAACAACATATCATTAACATCGAGTCTTTATTAATTGAAAAAGTATATACAATAATCAATTTTCCTGGCCCCACTCGCATTTGCATTTTTACACCACCGCACCGCGACTCTACTTTATCGACAAGAAATATCAAAAAGATAAGAATACTCCGAACAATTTGCATGTTTGATTCTTGAAGCTATTAAGATAAAATTAAGATTAATTAAAGCGAAACTCTATTAAGTTATTAGAGAATTATGATATTTGAAATATATATATATTTTTTAGCTTGTATTTGAATAAGTATGTATTTTTAAGATAGCACCTTATCTTGCATACAGAAGTGTAGGCAAAAAACCTACTATAAAGACACTCCATTCTCCATAGTGAGTAGCAGTACTTAACGCCGCACTTTCTTATCACAGCAGAAGACATTTAATGATTCCGGCAAGTAAACCCATCCATCCACGACAGGCCTCCTATTAATATTATTAACTAAAATATTATTAAAAATCACGTAAATCTAACAACAAAAAAACACCTGTCATTAAATTTTACTGCCATTTTACATCGAAAACAATAATTTCTCAAACACCTTGGCCACCATTATAGTATATTAATTTATTTATTGATTCAATGTCGAAACGTATCGCGAATGTCAATTGCTACACTGTAGTAGGCAATAGATTTATTTTGACATATTTATGGATCACGACTCAATCGTTATTAATAAGTATTTCCGTTTATTATAGCTTGTTTTTAGTAATAATAAATTGGATATATATAAATTGTAGGTATTAGATTTTACTTATTTGGCAGAAGTGTAGTTTTTTGTCGTTGAAGTAAAAGCCGGTTCAAAACTGATGCAGTTATAATAGGTGAGTCGATGTTGCAAAACTCCTTTCAAGGGGAATCATTTTAAATGGTACTTGAATCCATATTCATCATCTCTTATTATTGTAACATGCACGCAGCAAGGTAGGCAGAGGATATCTAGCTTAAAGACATTCCGTCGTTCAACTTCGTTGAAAAGAAAATAATAATATAAATAATTCATTCCCCCGGGGATCAATCGAACCCACAACCGTTTTATTTAGAGTACGCTGTGCCGCTGCGCCACGACGACTGTCTCTGCCATAAAAAAATCATATGCTCCTCCAAGTAATACACAGGTGGTTTCTTTAAATCAGCTCACCATCCACGTACCAACAGTAGGTTATTCCAATCAGGACAATCTTGACTTTTAGACGAACAATTTATCATAATATTATGAATACTATTTGCATACAATGAACGGTTTTGTTTACTGTCTCTTCATACAAATTACTATAGGTGAGCAAGCATAGTTACGAAGAAAAGAGGGAGTAACTTAAGATATAAATATTTTAAATAATTAAAATGTTATTCCAATTATATTAGAAAATATTTTAAAGACAATGTATAAAAAATTCCATGTAGCGGGGTTCTAACCCGCGCCTTTTAAAACTCATGCAAGTGATCTGACTACTAAGCTACAACTTAGAACCTTATATATAATATGGGTTAAGTGTGTAATGTATTTTATATTTTCTAATAAAAGTTTAAAATTTTAAACAGATAAGGTAAAAAAATAACACAATTGAAAATTCAGACAAAGCCATAGTATTCAACTATATTTATATGCCAAAACAATTGAAAAAAAAAATGTATATATCACGATGTCCTTTATCATATACGCTGATCTTTGATCGAGCAATTCTTTTACATACTAACAATGAGACAGCCACAGGTATACATACTATAGAAAAGATAAATCTATATATATAAAAGGACTTGTCCTCACTGACTGAGGTAAGACGCACGCAGAGCCGTAACCGCTGTGCGTAGAAACGTGGAATTTGGACAGATATTTACTTTCGTAATCTGGACATCCACTAAGAAGGGATTTTGAAAAATTTTTACCCTAAAGTGGTGAAATAGGGGTTCAAAGTTTGTATGGAAAAAAAATTAAATCGGCACCGATTTTTATAAAATCTGAAATTTAGATTTTTAAAAGTATTTAATTGAACACGTGTTTCATCGTTTTCTAGAATTCTCCCCCTAAGGGTGCAAATAAGGGGTTGAAAGTTTATATAGATTTTTTTTTAAATCGGCACCAATTTTTATAAAATTTGAATTTAAGACTCTTAAAAGTATTTAATTGAACACATGTTTCATGGTTTTGTAGATTTCTCCCCCTAAGGGTGCAAATAAGGGGTTGAAAGTTTGTATGGAAAATTCTTTAAATCGCCACCGATTTTTATAAAATTTGAAATTTAAACTGTTAAAAATATTTCATTGAACATAAGTTTCGTGGTTTATTTTAATTCATCCCCTAGGGGTGTAAATAAGGGGTTGAAAGTTTATATAGAAAAATCTTTAAATCGCCACTGATTTTTATAAAATTTGAAATTGAGACTCTTAAAAATATTTTATTGAACACGTGTTTCGAAGTTTATTACAATTCACCCCTAAGCAATAAGCAAGCGAAGCTGCGCGCGTCCGCTAGTATTAAATATAATAAATATAGGTAGGTATTTTATTTGTAGAATAACCTGTATATATTATTTTGACTGTACAATAAAAACAACATATCCTAAAAATATGAAATATCACATATTTTTTCTGTCGGATATTTTTTACCCCCAGTGGAAATTGAACCCACGATCGTCACGTTTACAGTCAGACGCTGTGCCACGGTGCCAATACTGATTAAATTTACAGATATATGAATATTATGCTAATGTTGACACTATGATTTGTTAGCCACCGAATATTGTGCATTGAAATGTCCTTATATAAATATTTATTAGTCATTAATAACTTCATAATAAAATATATTTTTTACAATATAAATATATATTGTTATATAAATTTACTACGTACATTTATAGTACCGTTTTTTTTGTCTGTATTTTGGTAATCGTGTGATTTTTCGCTTCACGTTGCATCCCGCAAATAGTAGGTACGATGGGCAGAGAAAAGTCAATGTTTACACACTCCATTGGCTTTTTAACAGAGCATATAATTTCCAAATGCCTTATATAATATTGTTTAAATATTCTAATAGATTGTACCCGGAAGTGGAACCTATATTTTTAAGCAAATAATTTATTTAAATTTTATATTTATTTATTTGCACTATTATTTATTTTACATTTATATTTTATTTTTTGATTCGAATAAAAGAAGTATTTAATACATTAGTAACGACGACGACGCATTAGTAGTGAGTTTAATTCACTGAGACTCAAAAGCGGAGAACGAAGTGCCTTAACTCTAGTTCTACTCTTAACTCTGTAACAAGCGTATAAGAATTTCGACGTAGCTTGATGAGAATATATGGCTTAGTAGTCAAAGCGCCTGGTCGGTTTCCAGGAGGCGCGGATTCTATTCCCGCTACGTTAAAATTTTTATACGTTTTCTAAATAAGTATTTAAATGTGTACCTTCTCTGCTATATTTGGAATGAATAATGTAATAGTTAAAACACTCAACAGTATTTGAACCTACAATTATCGGCTTGACTTAAACACCTTCGCCACAAGGAGCGTCCTTGTAAACGACAAAGTATTATAAAGTAGTGATCAATAAATTCTATCATCAAAGGATATTAAAATATAATTAAAATGCAGATTTAAATGTTTACATTAACATTTTATTTAATTGTACACAAATGAGTGCTAAATCAAACATGTTGCAATAAACAATTTGAAATGTTTATTAGATTTTCTATAAAAGCATTGAAGCCATCGTGACGCAGTGTGACTGTGAACGCGATGATTGTGGGTTCGATTTTCGGGAAATGATCAAATTATTTTCTTTCCTCTAAAAGATAAAAACTACAATGTAGATGTATTTTTTTATGGAAAAAGATAAGGCAAACGAGCGTTCGGGGAAATTTATAAATATTAAAGTTATAAAACCTAAAAGTCGAACTTCATAATTATTGTTTAACTATGAATATATTTTTTTGCTTTAAGCAACTTTAAGTTAAGAAATTTCGTTTTAGACATTCGAGCGTCGAGTGACGGAGTTTAACGTGCCGCTATGTCTCGATCCAGTGTGAGGAAATTCAAGAAATTCATTCCCCTGACTGGGGAATAGTAACCCAATTTCCAATAGCAATGAATGGTAAATATAAACAGAATGACTGGAATATAAAAATAATGTAGATTTTTAATTTCTTTTAAAAGATATATATACTTAATTTCCCGAGAATCTTTCTCGAACTGTATATCTATATATTACTTTGCCATAAGAAAACTCAATTTACATACAAAACTACATTAAAAAATTTCAATAAAAAAACAGAAAATAATCAATAGAATTATTCAAAGAAATAAATTGCGTAAGTCTATCATAAAAACGCTGTAACTACATAAATAATGACTGAGCAATCAACATGCAAACAGATATAATTATAAAGAATTTAACTCATTAATTAGAAGTTGTCGGCTGTAATGTCTTGGAAACACGCTATTGATAGATTTTAACAAAAAAATCAATTTATATTAAAATTTATTAATATTATAAAAGTGGGTTTGTTTGGTTGAACGTTGAAACTGAAAAAGTCAGGTTCACGTTGTGTCCTGTGCACACAGCAGGGTAGCCAGGGGGAACCTAGTGTTAAGAGACTCCGTTCCCCACTTTCCGCCGTATTCTTGAAGCATTTCGTGTTTAGTGGCGGAACTCAACGCCGCGTTTTGCTTCGACACCAGAGCGACGATTTTAAATAAATATTTAATTTCCTCGAGTGGGGATCGAACACAACCAGTCTGGCCTGGAAAAAATAAAATATATATTTTTAGATAGACGAAACTGAATTTAAATTTTAAAACTATTGCGTGTTAACTGGCGGAACCCAACCCCACGTTTTGTCTACCAGAATGAGAAAATAAAAAATCTAGTATTTTAATACAGAAAATAATAAAAAAACGAGTAAAACCACAGTAAAAAACGCAATTGTATATTGAAAATTAATGTAAACATGTCCGACGTTCGACTAGTAGTGATTAACACGCAACGGTGTATAATTAATATGTGATTTGTGTTAAGTGGTGTATCAATAAAGTAGGTACAATGTGCGATCAATCACGCTTGACATTTGCATGAGAAACTACGTATGCTTGGGTGTGGCTTTTTTGTACTTGTAACTACATTTTGCGTACTAAGAATTTATATTCTTTTTCAGGGTAGGCATACCTGGGAACCTGGGAACCTAGTGTTAAGATTCCTAATAGAGAGACTACCGTTTCTCATTTCTTGCCGAATTCTTGAGGCCTGTCGATTCTTACCATCAACTTTCTCTGGCTCTGACTTCTGCACTATGGAATAGGTTTAATAAATAAAATATTTTTGCAATACCTTCATGGCGCACAGACACAACCGTGCGATTGGAAACGCGCTGTCTATGGGTTCGATTTACATCCGTGGGAATGTAATATTTAATATTTTAATTTCCCCGCTCTAATATCGAGGCATAGCGCGGCGTTCAGTTCCACCACTCTTCATTTCGATACAACGATTTACAAAAACACAAACACACTTAAAAACAAAGACCTCTCCACAATTTAAACATGGAAAAACCAAAATAAAAAAACAGATATTAGCAATAAATTAAAGGCCAGTAAGCCTCGATAAAACACCCACGTAACGTATAGTATGGGCAAAGTGTTTAAGCTTACTTGTATTCATACGATTTATCGATGTATAAATCATTTTAATTGGTACTCGTGGACGGTGGATATATATATTTTTTTGTTGAGGTAATTGCCAATTCGATTTTTCATTTGCCTTTTGTGTGTAGGTACTTATGTGAAATGTGATATCGGTTTTTAATTTTGTGTGTAAAAGTTATCGTAGAAGAAAAGAATTCTAGAACATCCCGTGTTGAAAGACGCAACTTAACGCCGCGCTTTGTATCGACACTGGAACGAAGAAAATGAAACTATTATATATTTAATTTTTTCGAGTGGGAATCGAACCCACAACCTGTAGCATTTACAATCACATTCTCCTATAAATCACACAAGAAGCAGATGGAAATTAAAGTTAAGAAACTTTAGAAATTTTATGTTCATTTTAAATAAAAGAATCCACAACCATTGCATAAAAGTCAGACTCTAACCCACTGCGCCGCTACGGCCTCCACACACTACATATATTGTAAATTATTAATTACACACAATTAATTAAAACAAGTCAACCAAAAAAATTACTTACAATCAATTATAGCTAACACTACATTAATTGATTGCATTTTTATATCCAACAAAATACGAGGCCATCGATCACTCCACACAAATTATCATTTAAAAAAAAACACCATTAACTAACAAATGTTAACACTTAACCTTTCTTTAGAATACACCTCATTATTATAAACAAACTAAATTGTAAAATCACTTACCTTGGTTTCTACTGAGGTGGTACAAGGTTCAAAATCGTTTAAACGTTTGATGAAGCTTACAGGTGTCGTAGAAAACTTAATTTATGTTAAATTCATTTCGTATACGATTATTCAAGTGGCCGATCGGAGATAAAGGAGATTAATCGGACGCGGTATTACTTAAAAATGTCTACCGAAATAAAGTTGACATTTCTTTTTGTATAATGATTAATATTGATTCCATTGTGGTGAAGTGGGATACAATGTAACTGTTAACGCGATAGTTTAGGGTTTGGTTCCCTTTCAGGGGAATGAATTTCAATTAATTGCTCTGATGATGAACAAAGTGCGGCGTGGAGTTCGGCCACTCAACACAATGTTTCGAACATTGGGCGGAAAGTAAGCAACGAAGTCATTTAGCACTATTTTCCTTCTGCCTGTCAATGTAATTGAAACAATAATACATAAGCTATATATAAAATAATAGTTTATCTTAACATACTATCAAGGGTTGACTGTAACTTGATATTTTAATTCATTCGACAGCTTTAGGAGAAACTTTTTGAATTCTTTAACCTTAATTCATGGCTTAAGTTAATGATCTATAGATAAATAAGTATCCCTAATGTTTTATTTATTTTTTAAAATTTATAGCGCGGTTCAAAGAAATAAATAATCAACTAGTTTTTTTTAGCTTCACGCTCTATCGTACATACATACTAAAGTAGGCAGAGAGAACTTGAGGACCTAGTGTTAAGACATTTCTCCGTTCTCTGCCCCAATTTTAGACATTTGCTTAAGTCAACGCCGTGGTTTGCATAACCAGAATAAGAAAAAGGATATAAATTAAATATTTTCATTTTCCTCGTGGAAATCGAACCCACTAACTACATTTACAATAATTGACTATCCACTATGCCACGAGGCACTACAATATCCTATAGCATAAATGAAACAAATTAATCTAATACTTTTATAAAAATACACAGTATAATTCTCACAAGAAAATCACATTAATCATAAAATAAAAATAATATATTGCAACAATTAGTCAAATGCAGACATGTTTGTAAACAGTTTGTTCTATAAATAGGTGCTCTGTACAAAGACGGGGGTCAGCTAAGGCCCTTTGAACTGCTAATCTAAACCAACGTCGAGTTAAATGCTGTATAAATCTTAAGGCGGGAAGTAAGGAAACTATGGAGCTATTATTGTTGCAATATAAATTTTCGATAATAAAATTGTGATGTATCGGTGCCTGTAAGTACATGGAAGACAAAGGGAACCTGGTGTTAAGATACTCCGTTCCCCGCTGGTGGATTGTCACTTAAAACGTTTAAGGTTCCCTCGGAGGGCATCTATGAAGAGGTCGATGACAAACGATGAAATATAGAGACTGTAGACTTTAATGCTCCGCTTGCTGCATGCTTCTCTTATATAAAAGAAGATAAAACGTAAAGCTACAAAAAATAACAGATAAGGACTATAATAATTTTAGACTTTTGCATTCACAGGTATTTTTTTATCCGTTACAGTATAAAAAAAGTTGTGTATAAAGTACTCTATCATTTTAAACGCGTTATTTTTACATATAATATGCCATGTACCTAGCTGTGTCTTTTATGTTTAAACTCTCTGTTTCCCACTTTCTATTTATTTTTTTAGATATTTCGTATTGAGCTGGAGAACTCAACGACGAACTTTGTTTTGTAACCGGATCGCTCCGGTTCTGAAAATAATTAATCCTTCAGGGTAGGAATCGAACTCACAATCGGACGCTATGTCACTGCGCCACAACGATCTCAACATAGGTATAATTATGTAATTATATATAAAATAAAAATATATTTTAATAATAACACCTCCATGACATGAACTGTTCTATTCATTGAGATTCTAAGACCGGGTAAATTACAAGCAACGCTGGCGGCGATGTTAACGCGGTCACACAGCGTCGCCTATATATTAATACTAGTGGGCCCGGACGCGGCTACGCCCGCGAAAATATAAGCCTAAATCATTAAAATAAGTTAAAAAATAATAATAAGTGGAGATTTATTATTAGAAAAAATATCTGAGTAACCGAAATGAACAAACCAAAGAAGTAAAAGTAACTAAAGGAAATTCTTAATATTAGAAAAAAAAACCTAAAGTTTGCTGTGCGCGCGTACTAAACATTTTTCTATATTAAATAATTATAAATTTTTGCGAACAATATTAAATAAAATCTCAAATGATTAAAATTACGATATTTTAAGTGTATAACATCGGTATAGATAACCGAACTGAGATAAATTAATTATAAGCAGCAAATAATTACATAAAAAATAATAGTAATTCGAAAATCTATAAAAATTTACAAAATCATCAAAGTCATCCGCCCGTTCGCGTCGGTCATACTCATATTATGCCGCCCGAAGGCTAGGTCATTTGGAATCAGTCACATCTTAATTATTTATTAGAATGTTATACAGTAAATTATAATTTCCATCTAGATGAAATGCTAAAAGTGACTATTAAATTTATTTTCATAAGGATGAATATCAAATAATAGAAATCATCTAATTTTTGTTAATGATTTGATATAATATTTTGTTATAAAGAGATTTGTATAAATCTATATCGGCGCGCACCATGTATGCATTAAGCAAACTCAATGTCGGTGACGTTTTCTTAAAACAGCAAACTTTGCAAGCCGTTGCTTAGCAACGCGTAGCGACGATTGTTATTAACATGGCGGAATAAATTCCTTGTCAAATTAATTATTTTAATATATTGGTATATAACGAAAATATTACAAATATGAGAAAAAAAAGTATCCTATGTTCATCCCGGGACCCTCAAGTATCTCTATATGAGTATTTTATCACAATTAAATTAGCGGTTTGGCCCTGATTGCGGAAAAGACAGACAGACAGACAGACAGACAGAGTTACTTTCGAATTTATAATATAGGTATGGATTATTAAGTCTTTATCGATATTTTATAGTGATTTATATAAACGTGTTGAATAAATCAGAAAGAATATGTTTTTACACCGTCTTGGCATAGTTTAGACGTGTTTTAGTGAAAGCGATGGTTGTGAGATCAAAGTTCAAGTGAATGTTCTATCTCCTATCTACCATTAATAATGACGTTTATATTTGCCAGGGTCTGTCTTACGAATCAATTTAAATATATATAAATAAATAAATCAGCTTCACAGTAAACAAACAAGCATACCTATCAATATAATTGACACTTCATTACGCATGCAAGTGAAACTCAAATCTCAAAATCCTAATATTGTTATATTTATTTACAGGTTTAAAGCAAACATAACGAAGTAGTGTTAATGTGTTCAAATTGAACTTACTGTTGAATCAATACTCAAGTATATTTCTGGGAGGTTAATATAGATAATTGGTTAGGCAAATTTATAGGTATTATTAAAGGTACTTGTATAGTATTATATATAATATAGAAGTGACATAAATATATTTTTTTTTAACTTCTCACTGTATCCCGCCTGATAACCTGATATAGGGTTGGTCGAGGGAATCTGGGAACCTATCTTGAGACATTGTGTATTGAGTAGTGGAACTCAACGCCATGCTTTGCCTCGTCAAGAGAGCGAGGATATAATAATAGTAAATGCTTAGTTCCCCCAAATGCAAATCATAACTGCAACACAATCAAAAGTTACTGGCGTTTATATATTTTAAATGAAATAAAGAATAATGGACTCTGTTTGTCTCATGTCTCAAATATTTCTTGACATTTCTAGAACATTCTACGTACTCGTTTTTAGTGATAACAAATTGTATAATCACGATACGTAACAATTGAATGATTTATTTATAAACGGTGTTAATCAAATAAGCGTATTGGAAGTCGAATATTTTGAAACGTATTTTTCTTTTTTTAGTTTTGACGTGTCAAAAACTGTATAAACAATTTTAAAGCACTCTTACAAAATTACCTTAACTCATGTTTTTTGTACGTAGATTACGATACGATTACGATTACTTTTTTCTTTATGAATTTCTTTGAAATTTCTACTCGAATCAGAGACAAATAATGTTGAGTGACGGAACTCAACGCCACTCTTTATCTAGGTACTAGAGCGAGGAGTCGAACTTACAACCGTCGCGTCGCGCTTACAGTCAGATGCAGTGCCGCTGTGCAACGACGAGCTCGACTAAATGTAATTTTAATATATTAAAATAAAACTTTATAGAACTATCATCCATAGAAGCGCGCACGTAAGACGTAAGCGATACGGTCTCGATATCATCACAATAGTAAGATGTAATCTGATTTGGTTTAACACCCTGTACGGTGTACGCCTCAGATGTCGACTTTAGTGCAAAGTACTAATACAGTACGTATAAGAGACGACTACGATACGATATTTTGCTATAATTCGTAACGTTGGAAAATGAGTTCAATTTCCATTAATAGCAGATTGATTACATACGAGTAAAATAAGCAGCTTCACGCTTTTTCCCGCTTAAGAGAGTAGACAGAGAATTCTGTGTTTGCTTCCGCTTTGTGCTTAAATCTTGAGATATTGCGAGTTGAGTAGTGGAACTCAATACCACAAAACAGAAAAATATTTTAAAGGTAATGATTCATGACTCGGGTTTCGAACCCGCAACCGCCGCGTTTACCCTAATACACTATCGTAATAAAATTATTAAATATTCCCTCGAGTAAAAATCGAACACACAACCATCGTGTCAACAGTCGCACGTTTGTGTTTTACGCTACTATGGCCTCACATCGATTCAAACTACAATAATTTAATTAATTCTTATTTACCACATGTCCCACGTGTGTAATAAACAGACCATATTTTTACAATGTTTTATGAACCGTAGACTATTCGAATAATTAAATTCTTAGAATAAGTAAACATATTGACTTAATATAACGTTTAAAATATTCAAGATATGCGAATACTACCATAATTGTATTACCATACATAATTATACATAGCTATAATGTAATGTGCTAATATGATTATGTGCATAGTTTTTAAATTCTTTACCACGATACGTTTTTATGAACCATAAATTATTGTTAGAATGCTATTCAATTAATCGAATTTATATGTATTAATGCAATAAGTACTTCCATTTAGTACTCGTTATCGTTGAAATTATGAGCTTAAGTTTAGCGATACTGCTTGTGTTGGCAAAATTTTACGCTGAGTTTTGTTTTGACGTGATATAAGGTTCTAAATTAAATGTGCGAGTCTTTAAAAGGTTCGTTTCTACATTTGAGGAGTGAAATATTTAATATTTTCAGGTGACGAGTGGTGGTGGTGGTGGTCACTCTCTGGTGACGAGGTAAAGCGCGGCGTTGAGGACAATTCGGTGAAAAGGGACAGACCCTACTATTTGCTAAAAACAGCGAGACTCTATAAAAAAAAAGAAAAAATATTTACTTATGCACACACAAAAAATATATAACAATCGTATCTTACCCGTCTCGTCCCATCTAAAACAACAGACGACAAACACCAATTTACCCGAGGACGGGTCGGGTCAGGTTGCGGCGTGTTTAATTTTATGGCGGCGGCGATCTTGTAACCATCGAGCTTATCATCGGGTTGGCTGCTAAATGGATATCACAGAATTGAACGTTTTCTTTATATTTTAAGATTTTTTTATATGTTTGGTATGATTGTATAAATTCTTTTTATATATATGTAACTTTGTAGCTTTATGTTTCTTTAAATAAAGATTTTATCACTAATAAATAATGCTTGTTTAAGCAGCATTTCACGTTTTACCCTAGTGTCAAGATACTTAGTTCACCGTAATAACGTTTCAATTTTGTTATTTGCCTAAATAAAACATACAAAGGTATCATGGCCGTTGTAAAAATATTATATACAAAATTCACAAAGATAATATTTTCATAGTACCAAAATGAAAATGAAATAAACAAACAATCATTTACGTATATAGAATATACGTAGAGACGTAGAACCAAATATTGAATAAACAAGTAGCAATATTCAAAGAAACACAAAAAAAAATAATTAGAGCATTCGTTTTCGTCAGTTAGAGTTAGTTTACTTTCCTTTGCGGAACGTCACCGTCTCCAGTTTAGCATAAATATGTTAAAACGGCGGTACTTACATGTTCCGAGAAGGTTCGATAGTAAATATCGATGTTTGTACAAGTTTATTTGTGAGTTAAATTATATAGCGTCACGAATAGGATTCGTTATTTACTCGATAATATTTAAGGGATGACAAAGAAACCGCCCTAAATGTGTATTTTTGTGGGTAGTTGCTAAAATATGCGTGGTTTTGTGGGTTCGAAGTATATTAAAAGTTTACTGAACGTGACTGACAGACCGACCAAAAATTTATGTTATCTAATGATTTTATTGTGAGGCCGTCGTAACGTCATAGACCGGAGATACGGCGGTTGCAAGTTCGATGCAAACTCGCTGGTAAGAAGACATACCAATATTGGAGTCTACCACTAAACCCGTGATGTCTCGAAAACTGGGCGGTGCGTGGGGAGAGTGTTAACACGAGGTTCCCTCTGTCTTCTTTGCTGTAGGTATGTAGGATATATTTCAAGAATAATTAATATTTCCAATTATAAACAATGAAACAATCCAAAAAAAATTGTATTTTTACTCGTACATTTTTTTTATAATATTATATTCATAGTATACCCCGGATTTGATTTCTACTTTTGAGTATTTTAAAGATGTCTAAATGTCTTTCGATTTTATTTTTGTATTTTTAGTGATGATATGGAAATTCCTTTTCCCAAGTGTCTATAAAAAAAGCATAGTTCAAAACTTTGTGATCATCGTTGCTCAACGGATAAATTCGGCAGTTTTGGGTTCAATTCCACACCTGTGTGCGGGATACAGCGTGTATCTAAAAAAAATAATCAAGAGGGTAGGCAAAGAAAACCTGGGAACTCAGTGTTAAAACACTTCCGTTCTCCACCTTCTGAATTCTTGAGGCATTTACTCTTTATTTGGAAAACATAATTGCCATGTCACGTACCTTCCTTCAACCAAGGAATCTCGTATAACCACAGAATATATTTACTTCACGCATCATCTAACCATACACGCTGACTCTCTGTTTGTGTAGAACTTAGCGCCAGGCTCCTTACTTATTAACGCAACCTGACTAAAATGTGTATACAAATAGACGTCGATAATTTATTAATATGACTTAACATGGTGTTTGGTTCTTTAAAGTTGTTAGTGGAATGGTTTTGGTTTAACCGCCTGTAAGCTGTAGCTTTTAGGGTAACTTCACACCTTGAAAGAGTTTTGTTTTGTTCATCCTGTCAGGATAGGCAGAGGGAACCTAGCGTTAAGACACCCCGTTCCACAGCTTCACAATCAGGATACATCGAGATCGAAGTTCTTGTAACAAATCTTTTGTGATACCAAATGTTATGTACATAGAAAAAGTAAAGATACTCTACATTTCTTATCAATAACACTTTATTCGAAACACAAAATTTCCATTACAAAGATATTGATAAGATAATAAAAACAAACTCGTAAAACATAAAAAAATCCCATTTGTATATATTTTTTCAGTAATGCTTATTGCGGGCTTTCAACTCCAGTCGACAAACACGAGACTGCGGAACAAAGTATATACACAGCCATACATACATACATCCGGTGACTGAAGTGATTCGCCCATATTAAAATACTGCACCTGCGGCTATGTTCGTTGCTTGTTATTCTTTTGTATGCGAAATATTCATTTGAGTAGAAACGTTTCAAATATATATTTATCTATCAAGCATATAGCCAGTTCCACACGCACTTCTCAGTTCATAACACATTATGTGTTGAGTGACGAAATTTAACTCAGCGCTTTGTTTTTTATCTAAGATGAACGAGAAAATTTAAAATAAATAATTCCGTCGACAGAATCGAATCCACAACTGTCGCGTTTTAATTCAGAGACTGTGCCGCTGCGCTACATCTTAAGAAACCTATATATTTTTCAAACAGAGAGATACAGGATCTAAAGAAACTTCACAAATATTATTATTTACAAATGTCAGCAATATCCAATGTTTATTGGTACTTTCACCCACAGGGTCTCGTTCCGGGGGGCACAGACGTGCTTTATTTCCGGAGCAACGGCATCGCTTCCGGCGGCCGACTGATTGGCCTTTATTAAAAACAACCTGCTGTTTTATTTTCTTTTTGTTTAAAGCAAAGTTAACTATATTATTTTCAGAATATTTTTAATTGTTAAGCTTAAAATAATTATATTTTTATTGTAGGTAGACTTATGATCTTTTGGATTTTTTTCTTGATTTTTTTAAATTTTAAATAAAAATACTACTATACATATAAATATTTTTACATTTTTAAAATATTATTCCATACTTAGGAAAAGTATTTTTACTTTTTAGAAAATATGTACGTAAAATTTTTATATATTTTCTAAAAAGTATATATAGATATCAATACTACATTTGTAACGTTCATTCGAAATTTCACAAGCTATAAAGTTACCGAAATTACTTCAAAGTAAAAACCTCTCACTATCATCACGCCCTAGCACTTAAAAGTGCAATAAAGAAGCTAGACATTCTTTACGTCTTCCAAAAAATAAATGTGTAGGACAACTTTAATCGTTTCGGGGGTCGTGTGCTCCTTTATTATGGGACCCCTAGGCCTCGTTGGGCGGTCGGAAAACTATTGGGGCCATCCAAGTTTGATCGTTTGCACGAGGACAGGAATATATTGTAGTCATCTATTTTGGAAATCAGACAATATCGCTTTATTTATTACTTTATATTGGATTTTCTTCTCTTTTTAAGACTAGCATTTACCTGTGGCTTGACCCGTCAAATGGAAATAATTAATCATCGAACCAGAAGTTAATTAGATAGGCCCGCTTAAACAAACAAACTCTTCACCTCAAATCTTGGATTTTATGGAGAGAAGAGAAATTATCTTGAATAAAGACACCCCGATCCTCATTTTCGAATAAAAAGCTTTGACTACGACTTCGTGGAGACCGTTACCTTCACCTTTGTTATATTATCACGATGAGGAAATAAAAATTGTTCTTTCTCTCTAATGGAAAACGAAGCTAAATTTTTTTATCTAATAGCGACACAAACGCGGCTTTGTCTCCTTAAGCTTATATTATAGACAACGTTATGCTATACACTATATGCTATTTTCATGTATAAACTATATTAAATTTTCATCTAAATCCGTTCAGTAGTTTCTGCGTTAAAGTAAAACAAACAACCATTCTCATAAACTTTCATGTTTATATTATTAGTAAGATATAGAATAAACATTATGAATACATATTTCGATAGACATTTAATTAAACACATAATAACGGTACGATACTTGAAAACGTAAATACCAAATGAACGATACCAATATCTGTATATTATACAAGCGGGGCCCATCACTAATTGGGTAACTAATGAGTAATAAAAAAACCAGATCCTTATAGTTTATTACTTCATCAGCGATTGATAAAATCAAAATTGACTAAAAGATAAGAGACTACATATAAATTGCTATTTACTCTAGATAAAAATCATCTAAATAATTTAATGACCAATAAAATCAAGCTTCACTATAATAAATTATTATAATATGTTGTTAATAAGCGTGGAATATTTGATGTTTGATACGGACTTGTTTTGAATTAAAGGAAAAAAATAAAATGTGTCCACCAATGGTGTAAATCACGGAAAGTATTTAAATTCTAAATATATTTATAGATTTCTCTTTAAATGAAAGGATATTATTCGGCGTTTCGTTATTTTAAATTGTGTATTATAATTTTCTAATAATTATATTTCTATTAGTATGTGAATAGTGAAATCAAAGACCTAATGCGGCGTTAAGTTTCGCCAGTCAAAACATTCTCGAAATCGAGCAGAAAAAAGGAAATGGAATCTCTTGATACTGGATGCCGTCTGCCTAAAAAATATAATAATGATTAAAAAATCATGAAAATTATTATTCAGTCATAAATCGATTATTCATAGTATGATTTTATTTTATTTATTTTTATATCCCCTCTGCAATATCCTGAAATTAGGACGTTAAATAAGAAACTTTCTGCCTGCCCCAATTTGGGGTAAGAAAACGTGAAGCTACATTACGAATGTTTAGTATTTTCCATCTCTCATCTGTATTTTTAGTATCAGCATACGAAAAATAATTCCCTCGAGTGAAAATCAAATTAAAAACTATGTCTATCCTTAGCTGTCCCATTAAACCTCGGCGGCCTCAAATTATATAAATCCTTTAATATCATTACTACAGAACCCTATCACATTGGCCGACTCGCGCTTGCCATTACAATAATTAACGTATCACCACCGAGGCTGAATACATTACAGCGCCCGACGCGATCGTTATGTTTCTGCATGTTTTAATATATTAAATGCAAATAAATATATGTGTTTGTTTGTATTTTTGTTACGTATTATTTATTTTTTAATAATATACATTTTTATGTGTAGCTTTATGCAGTATCTCACAAAGCAGATTGAGAGTATTGCGGCGTTGAGTTCCACCACTCAACAATACTTCGTAAATCGGGGAACGAAGTGTCTTAAAACTACATCATGGATATGAATAATGAAATTGAGAAAAAACACAATGTTAAGATACTCTATTTTTGACTTTTTACACAATTATCCAAATATTCGCTATATGTTGATTGGCGCAATCCAACGCTGCTCTCTGTCTTATTACCAAAGAAAGAAAATGGCAATAATTCATTGCTTCTAATAATGAAACCCACAAACCTCTCGTTTACAATCTCACACTGTCCCAAGTAAAGTACTGACATCAAATTATCATAATGTCAATAAAGTATCAATTTAACAATCATTTGTATAACAAACCTACACCTTTATAGCGCAATTAATGCAAATAGACGTGTCTTATAATATACTGTAATTTAATGTGAAGAAATATTCATAATACATTAAATATTATGAGGACCTCGTGGCGCGGTGGAACAGTGTACGCGACGCTTGAGGGTTGGATTCTCAGTCAGAGTAATTAAATATTTTAACTTTATCGCTCTGGTAAAGAGACCAAACGCGGCGTTGAGTACATACGTAACATTTAAAATGGGCAAATTATAAATGTAAAGTAACCTCGACATATACATACATACTCGTATATCAAAAAATATCAAATTATAAATCTTCACGATTTTGTTTCAACAAAATTTTATTAACCATAAATTACTATGTTTATTATAAATCATTAATTGTATAGTAATACCACGTTTGTCCGTCCGTACGCCTTCGGGCCGTGTATAGTAAGCATATTAAGGCACAATAGACACTATAGTGCCGATGATGGTTCGTTCTCGATTCGATCTCATAGTCTTTTATGAGAAATATTCTTATATTCATGAATGGACCAGAATTTGTTCCCAATTTCAGTATGAATTCTCTCATTATTTCTCATATAAGAATATTTTTTAGCAGATTGAAATTAGATCGAGAACCAACTGTGACTGGCACTATAGTGTGTATCGTCTCTAATTTTGTCAAAGATTAAAGAAATAGAGACTTACGTTTTTGTCTTTATTGAGCGTAAAAAGGCGCATGGTTTTTCAGCACTTATCTCAAGATATCTTTTGATGATCTCTTGTCATCCTGTTATTGCTAGAGTTATTTCACATTTATAAAAGGAAATTACTTCTTAACAAAACTTACAACAACATTTAACATAGTGGTACTTGAACCCACCATTATACCTAGGAATATTTTTAAGCATATCTTGTCTTATATCTTCCAATTATCTTTTATACTTACTAATATAGAAACGATCAAATCGTAAAATCCTATATTCAACTCAATCAATATTAACGTTTTAACAGCACAACTGGCCTACCATTAAAACACTATTAAAACATTTGCATACGTGATAATTTATAGTTTATAAACGCCCCGCGGCTCACGACTCTATTAATTACGAAATATTAACTTTATATAGTTAGTCAGGCCAGTCGTGGCCCAGGGGCGCCAGTGTGCGACTGTAAACGTGAAACGTTGTGGGTTTGATTCCCACTCGAGGAAATCAAAAGTTTTTTAATTTTTATTTTCTTGCTTTCATATTCTTTTATTTATGTGTAAATTAAGGAATATAATCACTAAATCAATTATCATTCTCTTTGAAATAATCATTATTTATTGAATCACAATCACAATTGGAAATTTAGTGTAAATTACATGAGTCAGTTTAATTCGAGTCGCTTTAACGTAGTAAATAAGAATATTACGAGTGTATAGGATCGGTAAGTTGATTATAATGCCAGTTTACGGTTTATACAGATAATGATATAGAAATGATATCGGTCTACTTTAGCAAGTAAAAAATAATTCCTTAGTGTGCGAAACACGTTAAAAAAATTTTTTTTTCATCAAAAAGTGACATATAAATTTTAAACACAGATACTATGTGGTACATTTTATTTAAATGTATATAACTCTTTCGTTACTCAGTGACTAACATACAACGCACAGACGATAGATTAGGGAGTGTAGGGGAACACTGAGAAAGGATTTCTCGAAATTCCAACGGGGACGGGAAAGACAGGATTTTCTATTTGAAGTGTTAAAGTCCACGCAAATAAGGTTTGTGGTCGAAGACTAGTAGTATACATAATGCAGTTGATTTCAATATAAAAAAACTCCAGACACACTTATAAAACGATAAAAAATTCATCATAATAAAGTGTAAATTTTTGTTGCGGTAAAAAACTAGCCGAAATACAGATTTATGGTAATTAAACAACATTTATTCAGTTGCATTTGATAGTGATGTTGCAGATGGATATCGATAGATTTTTTATTTACAATCATTACTTGGAGTAAGAAGAGAAAAGAAGAGAAGAAAAGAGTGGCTCAACTCAATGTCGTTTTGTCATGTAACTAGAGCGGGAAATAAAACTCAACAAATCATCAAAAGTCACAACCGCCGTGTTTACACTCAGACTCACTGTGCCACGACAGCATCAAAAATTTAAATAAATTTAAGTCAGATTGATACCACTTTTACACCATTCCTATCTAAATATATCCATTAAAGAAGATTATCGTAACATTTCAAGTCGGTAAGTTCTCGCCTCTTGTATTCAGTTACAGCAATATTAATTTACTGCAAGATATTACTCCTATACTACTACATGATATTCTAGTTAACTTCATGACTTCTGTTAAAGATCTCGATAAGATCTTATACCATATTAAATACATTTTATAGTTGAATAGAAAACACTAGTAGTACTTTAAGATGGCTGTAATGTCATTTATTTTTAAATGGCCCTTTTTGGTGTAATAGTATAGGGATCGCTCGAATAACGTCGAATATATTTGAGATGTTTATAATGTGATAATTTGACTTACAATATTGATTATTTGAATATTGACTTTAGAACTGTATATACTGTATGTAGCCGGCTATAGGAAGGGAGCTTCATTATGTATCCCGTATATAGCAGTTTACCTCTTCTTGGACAGAGGGAGCCTACTGTTAAAACGCTCTGTTACCCATCTTTCACCCAAACCTCAAGATTCGAACTCACAGTCACCAAGGTATAGTCAGCGATAACAAAATCTACATCGTACCATTTTTCTAACGCATAATGAAGTCAAGGCAGCACATAAAGATTTTATAACAACGTTTGTTTCTTCTTTACGACAACAATTTTTATTGATAGTTGATTTCATTGAAGTCATTAATAATAAGAATGATCGACAAAATAGAAGCTAGTCAAAATAGCAGCTACTGCTACTTGCTTCTACACAAAATGTTCCTATTTAAACTTTACGATGTTTTAAAATTTAAGCGGCGTTTCGATAGCCCTTAAATTTATATCTAAAAGATATTTTAACGATTTAAATATAAAATCTACACTTAAAAAACACTATAAAAAATATTAAAACTCATTTATTGTAGCTATAAAATGATCAAATGAATGTAATCTATAAAACATACTATTTTATATAATACTTAAAAATAAGTTTGCAATACATTTATTTTGACTGTAGATGCTATAGTTCTGCGTTCGAACCTCACTCAGAAGAATGTGATATTTTCATATCCTCGCTTCCTCAAGACAAACTGTTGCGTTACGCAACGCCACATGACATACAATCAGACGCTGCTCCCATACGCCACATATTTTTCACCATAAAAACGAATAATAAAAAAATTACAATAACCGATTTCGATGAATAACCCACATCCCATCACTATTGGCCAGGTTATTAATGCTAACATTATACGCCGTCAAATCGATACATCATTCATGAGCTACAAAATTGATGCTTCCCATTCTTGATAAATGACAGACATTATATGCAGTTCGAGTTGTTTGCAGTTCGATTCCGGCATAATTTTTACATTTAACTGTCCAGGTCACTTGTTAATGTATACGTAGGTATATCTGACCTTGACTTCGGTGAATTGTAGTTAAGCCGTCTAACGATTTAGTCAATGGGGTTTTGTTAATGTTAAGACATGCATTAAGGCTACCGTGGCGCAGTGGCACTATATGTTCGAGTTCCACTTGAGGAAATTAATTATTTATCTATTTTTTCTTGCTCTGGTAATAAGAGAAAGTCAGCTTCACGCCGTATTCCGCATATGAGACATTCCGGGTAGGCAGAGGAAACTTAGTATTAAGACACTCCCTTCCCCCCTTCCTGCCGATTTTTTCGAGACATTGCGTATTGAGTGGCGAACCTCAAAACCGGGGATTTGCCTTGGTACTTGGTAAGCGAAGAAATGAATATATTAATAAGTAATGATTCATTCCTCCGAGCGGGCATCGAAATCACGCCTTTGTGCCCCTGCGCCACGACAGCCTCAAAGACAATGTGACAAAGTGAACCACTCATCACGCAATGTCTTCAAATGTGGGGAACGGAGTTTCTTTACACTAAGTTCCCTCCGCCTAACCTGCTGTATTTGGAATACTGCGTAAAGGTTCAAAGTTTAAAATAAGCTAAGTAAACCAAAAAAATATTAATTTGCAAGTCTAGATAAGCATTACATTTCTTAGACGTCTCAATTATAACATTACTTACGTATCCACGTACTCCCGCAGTGCCACAGCGTCTGAGTTCGATTTCCACTGAGAGGAATTTTGATATTAATACAAGTTCCGCCACTTAACACGCAAAATTTCGAAAATAGTACGGTGTATGGGGAATGGAGACTCTTACTCACTCTCTCTCTCTCGACTCTTGTCATTACGCCTCTTGGATCCCGCTAGAGGAACGTGAAATATAGCCGGAGCCTAAAAATTCTATCTGAATGTGGATTAAAAAATATGTTGGAAAGGGTAAAGTGGAATACCTAAGTATTTTTGTATCTACGAGTTTCTATTTATCTATATTATGTGAAATAGACTTTATATAAAACGGAAAATGTATGTGTTTTTAAATAAGCACTTATAAAGTCAACGACAAAATATATTAACACGTATTTATTTGTCGTTACGTCACTTTTTAATAAGCCATAATATAAATCATAAATAACTCGCTATATATAACATATAAATAAATCGCTATAAACATAACATAAAAACAAATAAATAACTATGTTTTACTATCATTTTCCTGTGACATAAAATCAATTATTTATACTTATTTATATGCGTTTATTTTATTGAAATTACATTATTTTGTGTCATAATAAAAAATTATAGACATAACCAGCTGTCGCCTGCAACTTTGTTGCTTGACATTTCCCATATAATTATGATTATGATATATTCTTTAAAGAAGAAAAATTAAATTATAAAGCTTAGTTTATAATGGCGATAATATAATATAATTTTACCGTATTTTTTTTTTGTGAAAATACATCCAATAAATATTTAGTACATTAATATATTTTTAGCTTCACTATCCTTCACTATCCCGCATATAACAGTAGGCAGCGGGAACCTACTATTAAAGCATCCTGTTCTTCACGCTACGAAATGAACGAACGAACGAAAACGAAATTAAAATAATTCATTAATCCGATTACGAATCACATCCACAACCGTTGCTTCGACAGTCGGACGCTGCAACTCTGCGTCATAAGAGACCATTGCATCTTTAATTTTGATAATTCTAAAGTTCATTATTATATGCGATATTTTTTTATATACATATTCATTAGTAAACTAAGTGTAGGGAAGCACTAAGGCCTAAGGTTCTAAGCTCTGAGATCGATCTTGAGAACGATCTTAGGGATGCCGTTTTGTTAATCTGTGAATGGAACCCGCATCTTAAGATCGCTCTCAAGATAGATCTCAAATTTGAGAACGATTTATAAAGACAGGCCTAAGAGAAGAAATTTCTACGGGATTGGGAAACAACGTGATTTTCCATTTTATATTTCAAAATCTACGTAAATAAAGTTGTGGGCACCAACTAGTAAGAAATATAATAAGGCTGCTATAAATTTCCTTTCGCCGGAAGTCGAGTCAAGACATCGCCGCAGTACTGCAATTATGTTGTCAAGCCATGTTTTAGTGTTTTAGTTACATTAATTCCTATGAAATTACCGAGCGCTATATTTTTTTAGCTTCCTATGGCAGAGTTTAGAGAACCTACCGCTTGTAGATGGTAGGTAGACCTAGGTTACCTATATACAAATACTAGAAAATTGAATTAAGTATGACAGAGCCGATACTAGTTTTATAATTTATCATTCAAAGATACAAAAGAGAAAAATATTTTGAATTCGAAATAAAAAAAAATACGTTCCTCCAAACAACAATTAAGGACAGTCACGGCGCAGGGGCACAAACGTGCGACTGTAACGATTCTAAAATTTGTGAGTTCGATTTCCACTCGACAAAATAAAAGATTTAAAATTTTCATTTCCTCGCTCAGGTAACAAAGCAAACCGCGGCGTTGAATTTCACTGCTCGACACGCCAGTACCTCCAGAAATTGGCGGAAAATCAGCAGTGCCTAAATGGGAACGGAATGTCTTAAAACTAATCTCCCTCGTTCCTTCTGCACGCTATGTGCGGGATACAATGAGAAGTTAGAAAAAAAGGGATAAAAACCATTGGTGGGGGTCCGTGTGTTCACATAAACTACAATAGCGCCATTAATGTATTTGCAATACAATTATTAACTTGGCAAACTTTAACTCGTAATTAGTAAATATAAATTGCAAGAACGAGCTGCGTTGATAAACATTGTAAAAGGTTAAAGAGGAAACGGCTGAGTATTTGCACAGTAATAATTATAGGTGTTGCTGTAAATTTGTAAAGGTGTTTTCATAATGGTAGTATCTTGTTATTTTTTTTTATGTTAGTTTTTTTACGCTGTATCCTGGTAATAGTAGTGTAGGCAGGTTGGAATTTAGACATTCCATTCCCCATTCCACCGCCCAAAGTTCGAGACATTGCGTGTTGAGTGGTGAAACTCAACGCAGCTCTCTGTTTTATTACCAGGATGGTAAAATAAGGAACTTTAAAAAAATCATTATCAATAGCTGCACCAAGACTTCGTAAAAATAAATAAAAAAACAGAAATAAACCTGCTATTTATTGAAAATCGTGATAATTTCGACATACTTGCATTATACTAGCAGTAAAATCAATATATTATATAAAGTAAACGCTCGGGACATCACGACAGTACAGTATGAATAATGCAGGCACACGTTTGTGGGGCGATAAATAAGAATTATAATTTTATCTTCTCACGGATAAATCTAAGATTGAAAGACTTTGGTGGCAGCTGTAGGTGCTATGTAGGTGTTTGTGGCTCTCGTGTAATTGTGACATACGGTTAGATGAGCTTGCGAGCATGATTGGATTCTTTTTAGGTTTCACGCTTTTTCCCGTAATGCAAGATAGGCAGAGTGAACCTAGTGTTAACAGTCTGTTTCCAATTTTCAAGTGAATTTTCGGGATATTTCATGTTGAGTGATAATTTCTTCAAGTGGGAATCGAATCTTTGCGTGTATTTTTAAAATTAGTCAGATGCTTTTCACTACACCACGACAGACAATATTGTTTTTATAAAAGATTTGTTATGTCCATTACAGCGCAGTGTTACAGCATCCGACTGTAGACTCAAGCAGTGGAGGGATCGATGCCCATGTGAGACAGTGATTATTTTCATGTTCTCACTATAAAAGGACAAATCGCGATCTTGAATTCCTCCACTCAATATACATTGTCTCTAAAGTTGCGTGTGGGGTAAGCTCTATGTCACAACACTAGGTTCCCTCTACCTACTCTGTTATGCGGGAAAGGGCGTGAAGTTAAAAAAATGCCAACAGCAATAAGTACGTATCAAACACCATGCGAATGTGTATAGGAAGGCAGTTTTTGCACAATTCTCAGTAGATTTATGTCGTCAACTCTTGAATTTATGATAGTACCGACAATGTAAGTTAAATGTGTCTGCACACTGTCGACTTTACGTGAACATAAATTAGAACCTCAGTATTATCTACATATGAATTGTAGGCCGTCGTGACGCAGAGGCACATGAGTGCGACTTAAAACGCGACGGTTGTGAGTTCGTGCCGACTCGGAGGAATAAAATATTTAATATTTTTTTAATTATTCGTTTTGGTGAAGAGGTAAAGAGCGGTATAGAGTCCCGTCACTCCACACGCCAGTCCTTCTGAATTCGGCGAAGAGTAGGGAACGGAAGTGTCTTAATGCAGAATGGAGTACTTATTATTATGTTCCCAGGTTCCTTCTACCTACGCATTTTTGTCAGTTCCACACTGTTGTGTGCGAGATGCGTAAAAGTGACCAAAAAATAATTTGTTTTGTAAGTTTCTTTTCTGGATGTTTTTTTTATTTTTTAAGCAAATTATTTCGTTGTGTTACACCATTAATCGCATTCTCAGCTTAATTATAATGAAAGGCATGACACTTAAATAGGCTTCTTTTACATTTCTGATATATTAGTTTAAAGTAAACAATTACCTTCGTAAACAGCTCACGACCCAATTTTCCAGACACTGCGGGCTGTGTTGCGGAACTGAACACCGCGTTTTGTATTATATTTTTGTCCCTCAAATGGGAATCAAACTCACAATTGTCTCTATTACATTTACAAGCTGTCAGACGACGCTAAATTTTTCTCATAAAATCGTACCTACTGCTACGTATTGAATAATCGGATTTCACTATAAATAAAACATTATCTTTCATTTAATGTTGCGAAAGGGAAATAATTATGATTTATTAAGTTAGTTTGCGACGGAAATATCGTTTGATATACGATCTAAGCTGTACTGGCATTAGAATTTATTACTGGTATACTACTCAATTCGGTGAAATGTTCAAAGTGTTTACATAGAAGATGGTCGTGGGTTCAATCCACACTAATGGTAATGAATTATTTTAATTTCCTTCCATAACCTCTCAGCCTACCTTGCCATATATGGGAGATAGCGTAAAGCTAAACAAAAATTTATTTAGCATTGATTGCATACAAATTTTATTAAAAAAATTGTATGTATGGGCAATCGAAATACCGTTTAAGTTTTTACAAAAGCTGAAGCTACAACATGTAAAATATTTTTTAATTGTCATTTATTATTCCATTGTTTATATCGACATTAATTGACGATGTGTCTACAAATGTGACATTGACGATATAATATGCGTTAATTAGGATACTCTAACCAAAGGATAAAACTCCAATACTAAAATTTCGTTGTCTGTCTGTTTGTCCTTCTGTCACCAGGCTGCTTTTTGATAAGCTGTGATAGTTAGTCAGTTCAATTTTTTACAGATGATGTATTTCTGTTGCTGCTATACTAACAAAAACAAGTACCAAAAACCAGAATAAAATAAAGGGGCTTCCATACAACAAATTTCTTACGCAGTTTTTATAGATATTGGTACGGAACACTTCGTGTGCGAGTCCGACTCGCACTTGACTAGTTTTTTTATCGTTTTTGCCATTGCTTTTTAAGTACAATAATTTGTGTCAATTAAAAAATACTATATTTCTTGTAATAATTATTGTAAACATCGTTGATGAATATGTGATTATTTTACAAATACTTGAATTAATACAATAGGTACCATATGTCTGCCCTATCAGAATTGAGATACAGAGAGAATAAAAATAAGTATTTCTTTAAATAAAGTTATAGGCGCCTATCTAGTAATCTATTTATACTATTTTTAATAAAAAAAACCAACATTTAATTTAATGGTCTATGACATAATGCACCTAGTGTATATTTCAGCTGCTTTTCAAGTGTCCAACGCGTTGACATTTGCTCTATACTTGTTTACTCGTTAGGTGTCGTTCATGCCTTTTATGTATGAGAGTGTGATAAATAGTCCACTAATGAACTTCAAATTTTATATTTCAATTTCTTTAAAATAATACAATTACATAAATTGTTATGGAGGTCGTGGTTGCGCAGGGGCACAGGCGTGCGTCTGTAAACAGTTTGTAGGTTGAATTCCTACTCAAGAAAATTAACTTAAAAATTAATATTTCGTACTAGTAACGAAGGTAAGCAAAGCGCAATGCGTGTTGAGTGGCGAGTTCCGCCACTCAACACGCATTGCCTGGGGGATTGGTTTTAATAGAAAATACTTAATATTAACATTCTAAAGTTCTCTCTGCCTATCCTGATACATCAGCTCCTGACTTGATAGTAATGGGGCTAATGGGAAAAATACTCTTTCAAACATAAACGAATTCTTAAAACCCATCCATATAAATACACATTTGCGAATATAGAACCAATTTAGATATAAAATATAAATATTTCGTTATTGTAAGATTCATAAGTTTAAAGTAATCTTAGCACTGTACAACTGAAGATTTCCATTTCTTTTTACGCTTCTGCTTCATGCTATATCCCGCATATACCACGATAAATAGAGAGAACTTAGTGTCAAAACACTTCATTCTTCACATCACGTGTTAGGCAAAAATAAAACCTAATTATAAATTAAAAGGCAGTTCACCAAAATAAAAACCTTACTATAAATAGCTATATTAAATTAAAAGGCAGCCGTTATTCATGTTTTTGTAATTAGCCACACAAATAAATTAGATGGATATCGGTATACCTTTTACGGATGTATGAATATTGAAGAGTGAACGTTGCAACATTTATTTGACCAAATAAGGCTTCATACAAATTAGTTGTGTGTAATGTGTAATTTTTTTACTTATTTACATTGTAAGAAGTATCGTGTTTGTTGGAGCGTTATGCTTGTTATAATTTTGTAAGGTATATTTCCTAATGGAAGTTGGTAAAAAAGGTTATTCTTACATTATAATAGTTGATTTCTCACATTTTTTTCATTATAAGGCGTGGCAGGGGTAGGTTCGATTCACAATCGGTGGAAAGAATTTCCGTTTCCTCTCTCCAAGTGTTATCAGCAATAAGACAGCGCTGGCGCTACGCAGTATGCTATGTCTCGAAAGTTTTTGTGGGACTTGGCATCAAAGTGTTTTAACACTATGCACCCTCTGCCTTGCCTATCTCTACTATAAAGATTCAGCGTGAAGCTGAAATTAATAAATATTTACAAAATCCCAAACGTGGATAACTTGGCTCAAATTGTCCCACGACTGGACTCTTTAATTGCTACTATAAAGCGTATTACCAATAATTTGAGTTTTACGCTCGGTTGAATTCCAAATGAGTGTTTTAATTTTTTGTACATTATTATTTACTAGAAAAACATGTGATTTTTCTTTTTTTAGCTTCACGCTGTATCCCGAACATAGCAGGGTAGACAGGGGAAGTTAGTGTTAAGACACTCCGATCCCAGTCTGTTAGTTCCGTTTCTCACTTTCCGCTAAATTTTGAAAGCATTGCCATGTTATCAGAGCGAGGATATAAAAACATTAAATATTTAATTTCATCGAGTGGAAATCGATTCCAAAACCGCCAGTCAATACGCAATGTCTCAAGAAAAGTTAGAAACGGATTTTTTAATAGGGAACAGAGTAATTTAAAGCAAAAGCTAAAAAAACATGTACCTACATATATTAACTAGAATATGTAAAAGCAACTTATTGTATTTTCCCACATACCAGAGTAGGTAAGAGAAGGTGGTGGAGAAGGTACAATGGAGTGTCTTGACACACTCCATTCTACCTTCCACCCGCATTCGGGTTTTCCATCTCAATTCTGGTGAAAATATGCTATATACAAAACAGTATAAGTATTTTGATTGACGTTTTTTTCTATTGCCATCAGTTAGGACGGGTGATTAAATTCCCAGTGGCGGCGCGGCATTGTCGGCGGTCGCTTTGCAATTAACTATCTTACGTCTGACACCTCGTAGGGCTGTAAGTTTGTATCCCATAATTAATTAATACTAAATTTATTTATATATAATTGTATAGCTCTCTTGTAATAGTAAGTGCCTACAGCAACGCACAGACGAAAGTACTGGACTTAGAAAGTTGAAATTTGATATGCAATTAGGTTAGGAAGTGTAGGGAGCTTTAAAAGATATTTTTTGAAATTCATTCAGGAAAAAGCTCCGTTCTCCTTTTTCTGCCGATTTTTGGGGGATTGCGTGAACAGTGGCGGAACTTAACCCCACCCATGTTACTAGAACGAAGAAATGAAAATATTGTTTGTAATATGGAATACCAAATATAATTGAATTAATCTGCCAGAGGCAGGCACCCTGCTCCGCGGGTGGCAGGCCGGCCGTCTCAAACAGATCGCCTCTAAAAGGGTTTGACGCGATACGTCGCTCCCAAAAGAAATTAGTCGCGGCTTTGAAGGCAGATCGCGTTGCCTAATTGCATTCGCTTTGATCTCCATCGACGCGTGTTTACGTCGCGGGACGTGAAACAGAGATATCTGTACCTAGATATATGTAGATATACCTAGGTATATAGATGATCTTTCTGTTTCTTATTCTTCGCGGAAATATCTATAGTAATAGGAAAAATCTAAACTAAAATAATAGGAAAAGTTAAGGCCATTGTGGTTCAATGGCAAAGCGTATGACTGTAAGCGCGATGTTTCGAGTTCAAATCTCATTATCATTTCCTTGATCCAGTAGTAAGACAAGCTGCAGCGTTGAGTTTCAGCACTCAGCATAATATCTCATAAGCTTAGGTTCCCTCTGCCTATCCTGCTATGTGCGAGAAACACCGTGAACATCAAAAGAAATAACGACTACTACTATTAATTATCATAATAAATTAATTAATAATAAAGTCTAATTCTGTAAAGGGAAGAATGTGGTTCCCACCATTCAACCTATAACAACTGTTTCTGTACAAATTAAAAAAATATACAATATATTTTATCTTAGCTTCCTAAGGAACCATCTCCTTACCAATGCCCATTAACTTGTGTCACGGATAAGATGTATCTGAATGACTCGTTGAATCGTGGCGTCTGCAGCGTCTTATGTTCTTTTTAATATATATTTAAGTATAAAATTGTACATGATATATTTATACAGATGTTTTGTATCACGTCAAATGAGTGCCTTATAAAAAACACCTATATACACCTAAGCTATATCACCAAAATTTTAAACTGTTTTGACGTAGGGACTCAAGCATGTAATTCTAAGCCGCACATAGCAGGGTACGCAAAGGGAACCTGGGAACCTAATGACACACTTTCGTTCTCTACTTTCCGCAGAGTTCTGGAGGCATCGTGTATAGAGTGGCGGAACTAATTATAGCGCTTTGCGTCGTTACCAGAGTGAGAAAAACAAATCACTTATTTAATATTTCATTTCCCTCGAATAGGAATATGTATATACCAAAAACTAAATAGCTATAGGAATTAAAAAATCAATCAAATATATACCTATTGTTAAAAATAAATTATTGATACAAACTTTTTAAATTTCAGTGTGATTTAAATTAATTATATTCATATAATTCTTGGCAAAGTCAAGAGATTACTACAGATGTAATAATTTATTCTTATCACAAGTGATTAATAAACACGTGATTACAGAACGAAGTTGATTACTTTATTTACATGTTGCTCTCACACATTTAATACCTACAATTTTTTTTTTATTTTCACGCTATATCCCGCACAAAGTAGTAGGTATAGGCAACCGGAAGCCACACTCAGGTGTTAACACATATCGCTTCAACACTTTCCGTCAAATTCTTGAGGCATTGCATGGTGAGTGACGAAACTCAACGCCGCGCATTGCCTTGTTACCAGAGCATGGAAATAAAAAGGGGCAGATACTTCTTTGCACAGAGTGGGAATCAACCCCACAACTGTCGCACTAATAGCCCGACTCTGCCCCTGCGCCACGACGGGCGCAGCAAATGCGTGAGGATAATTAATAGAAAAAAACCACCTACCCAAAACTTTACGCAATTTAAAAATAATTATACGCAACCCCAAAAAATAATTTTAAATCAAATTAGCCAAAAAACGTCTGTTAAATAACAAAAAAACCATACGAACCATTAATTTTAAAGTAATTTCTTGCCAATTATTTCTTTAGTTTAACCGAAAATTTTCAACTAAAATAACTATTGGTTTTCGGCATCTTAAATCATGCGAGATGAAATAGCATCCGTCATCACTCATCTTTACTTTGAAGTGGGCGCCGTTTAATTGATAGCTTTCGTACACTCATTAATGGTGGGGCCGGTCATGGCGCAGGGGTGCAAGCGTGCGACTGCAGCCGCAACAGGTTATGGGTTCGATTCCCACTTCAGGAAATTAAATATTTAACATTTTCTATTTCTCGCTCTGGTAACGAGACAAAACACGGCGTTGAGTTTCATCACTCAACACGTAATGCCTTCAGAATTCAATGGAAAGCGGGAAACGGAAATGTCTTGAGGTTTCCTCTCCTGATCCTGCTATGTGCGGGACACAGCGTGAAGTTCAAAAAAATAATGATAAGGCCAATGTCATTCCCTCGATCTGGTAATAAAGCAAGTGTTTTGGTTTCCCATTAGTTTGAAATAGATGTAATAATAAAATTTTGCCCATTGTAGAGCTTTTTTTAACCGACTTCTGTAAGAAAAGGAGGTTATCAATTCGACTGTATTTTTTTTTTTTTATTTTTTTTTTTATTTTTTTTTTTATGTTTGTTACCTCATAACTTTTAACTGGGTGGACCGATTTTGATAATTTTTTTTTTATTTGAAAGGTATAGCTTCCCGAATGGTCCCATTTTTTTTTGGTCCATGTCTGACAATGGTATCCATGAGAAAATCACATAAGTCTTAAATTTGCATTATGCATGTGCGCGACTAATAGCCGAATAACTCAATCTCGCGCCAACCGATTTTGATGATTCTTTTTTTATTTGAAAGGATACACTTCAAGGATAATTTGGTGAAAGTTTGGTTAGGTTTCGATTATGGAATCCGGAGAAAATTGAGAAAGTTTGTTTTTTTTGGTCAAAAATTAATTATACTGTAATAGTTACAAGCAAAAACTTGTTAAATTGATGTCAGAAGTGAGATTCCTGATCGTTGCATTTCTTTTCAACCAATCTCAAAAAAGAGGATGTTCTCATTTTCAACCAACTTCAAAAAAGGGAGATTCCGAATTCACCCGAATACTTTTTATGTTTGTTCTTGTCAATATACCAAAATGTAACTTTGCACAAAAATAATAGCTAATTAAATGAAGTTTTACATAGAACAATCACAACCACTCGTTGACAACCACTACCACCACCATTACCACTCGTTCAAGAAGCATCATTTTAAGATCTACCCATCACTAAAAATCGTAAAATAAATTAATTTTTAACAAAAACAAAAACCGACTTCTAACAACGAACTAAAAAGTGAAAAATAATTATATAAAGATTTTATAATTTTGAAGTCGGTGTCAAACTAATGCTACAATACCTTTACTACAATATCTAATTACTAAGCCTGTTTGTTTTACTTGGCACCGACTTCAAAATTATAAAATCTTTATATAATTATTTTTCACTTTTTAGTTCGTTGTTAGAAGTCGGTTTTTGTTTTTGTTAAAAATTAATTTATTCAGTACTCGACCGAAGCGAAGTCTCCGTGTATTAATATAACGACAAAAAAATACAAATTAAAATTAAAAGTTATAGTTATAATAAGTTATTTACTCGAACAACGCTAGAAATTCGGCGTAACACGGCGGCCGGGCCCCGTCACGTCACTCCAGACAGCAATAATTCAAGTGGGCGGGCAAAAAGCGGGACATCAAAGGCATTTGCCGGTGAAATGACTTGTTTCTCAGTTAGCTTAGTGTAAACACCGCCACATCAAAGATGCCGAGAGCGGGTCCATTTTAAAAAGCTGAACGGTTTTTTGTTTGACTTTTTGTTTTGAGGCTTATGATGATGATTTTTGTTTGTTTGGGCCGCTGGAAGTGGTCGTGGGTTCGATTTTAAGTTGATGTTTTTTGGTTGTTTCAGCTGGACTCTCCATTTCCCGCCATTTTTGTGACATTACGTGTTGAGTGGCACTGAACCACGTGCACGATAGTTAAAAAAATATATATAATCATTCCTTGGGTTAATTATTATAATGAACTGTATTTTTTATTTGTGCAATAAAGTATTATTATGTTTTTATGTTATGTTATGTTATTTTTACTATAGAAAGAAATGCATTAATCAACACAATCTATCGACATATCTGGTCTAAAAGGTCATATTTAAAATATAAATATGGTACGATTAAATGTCAATATAGGTACCTGCCTGTAAAATTACGTATGATAATTATACCCATACCCATCGCGTGCACCAGGCAAAGTCAGATGCTTATCGTGTATACAAAAACAAGCTTGGTTTTACTGTGTTTGAACTATGAATTTACGAAGATCGGTTGGAAGAACCTAGTGTTAAGACACTCCGTTTGTTATTTTTCACCAAATTTTCGAAACATTGTGTCCCAACGTCGAGTTTTATCTCGTCACCAGAGCAGAGAAATGAACATTATTATTTATTTCAATGATTGGGAATCGAATCCACGACTAATATGTTTATAGTCAGAAAATGTATCACTGCGTCACGACGGCCTCGAAAGAATTATTTTAAAAATATATAAGTATTAACACAAACAAAATAACGAGCATAAACTGGTATTAATAAAGAACAAAATATACATTTTAATATATTTTATGATCTTTTATAAGAAACGTAATTTAGATAAATATAAAGATTAAATATATATCTACATAATATATAGGTAAATGTAGATATTCAAATTTTATTACCACGATTAAAATTAATTTTATAACTTTTAACATACCGCTTCTTGCTTAAGACTTGAACATTATTTAAGACTTCATGTTGAGTGGAAAAATTTAACGCCGCATTTTGTCTATATTAATATGAAAATATTAATTTGTTGCCCCAAGTAAGAATCGAATGCACGCATTTCGCGATTACAGTTTAGTTACTTAATATTAAAGAGTAGAGCGGGGCTGGTACTAGTAAATATTGTATTATGGTTTTTATTTCCAATATATATGTTTTTTTTGTTTTATTTTTCAATTGCTGTAATTATTGAGCTATGATATTAGTAATAACATTCATTAGTTATGTAGGTATATTTGTACTTTCGAAAACAGAAATATCCAAACAAAAAAAAAGTTAAAATAAATCAGCTTCACGCTGTATCCCGCACACGGCAGGGTAGGCAGAGAAAACATAATGTCTTACACTTCGTTCCCCGTTTTTCGGTAAATTTTTGGAGACATTGCGTATTGAGTGACCTTGGTGCTAGAACGAAAAAATGGAAATATTAAAAACTATTATAATAATTCATTTCCTCGAGTGGGGATCGAACCTACAACCGTCGCGTTACAGTCACATTCTTGCGCCCTGGGTTACTTCTGAAATTCCATTAAATGCTTAAAAAATTACACTTGTATTGCGCGACGACTAAACTATGGATTATTATATTATGGCCTATTATATTTATAGCAATCCACGTAGACAGATATAAATTTGTTACGTTTACCTCCATTAAAACTTACCCCGCTCTCCCCTACTTATCTAAACACATTTCTCTTTTCATTTATAATATTTTTTCTACAAAATTGAACCTGTTATCTTTGTCACAGTAAATTGTACAACATATTTATATTCATAAATATCTTAATTGTTCAGGTCCTATCACAACCATTCCCTTGAATTGCGTGATATTTTATGAAAGTTGTCAAGAACATTTATTATTTTCGCGTTCAATTAACGAAGCCGGCAATAAATCGGGCGCAATTAACGATTAAAACAAGTTTTTTTGAAATTATTTTTTTATGAAAAAAGTTATTTAAGAGATAGTGTTTATTTTTTAGCTTCACGGTGTACCCCGCATGTAATAAAGAGAACCGAGTGTTAAGGCTTTCCATACAATTTTTAAGACACTCTGTGTTGAGTGGCACAACTTATAGCGTACTTTGTCTTATTACCAGAGCAATGTAATGAAAATAGTTTCCTCGCGTGTGGAAATTGAACTCACAACTACCACGTTAACAATCAGATGCTGTACGACTGCCACGATATGGATTTTATTTTATTATTTTTTTTATTACGTCGAATATTTTTATCAGGTGGCACAGATAGCTAACATTTTTTAGTCTTCACTATAGCTTATAAATAGATAGCTCTGTCGTCGACCTCATTCAGTGAAAAGTTGGAAATTATAGTAAGGAATGGGGTATCTTCTTCTGGAGAAGGACTTAATGACACTGTCTCCTTGACAGCCGGAGTGGCTGGACGTGGAGCTTTTTCTTTATCATTATTTGGTGATAACAAAATAATAACATTATTCTTGCTTACTTATATGAAAGGCTTAGAGTGTTATTGCCTCATAAACTAAAATAAAAAAACAGCTTCACGCTTTTTCCTCATAGCAAAAGACTCTCCACTCTCCACTTTCTAATCAAGATTTTGTTTGTAGATCAGCGGAACTTAACGTCACGCTTCGTCTACTAGATCGGAGAAATGGGAATAAAAATATATTTAATCATTTCCCAAACGGGTATCGAATCCACAACCATCGCGTTGAGCGCCACTTATAATAATTTATTATAATTTGATAGTAATCTATAAAGATACTTTGAACACGTGTTAAGGCGGAGTTAGAGCCACGCCTCCAACATGGCCGACTGCAGGCTGTTGCATTGTTTATTTGTTTATAATAATAATAATTATTATTATTATTAAATATTTTTTTACAACTCATAATTATGAATGAATAATTATTTATTTCAATATATATATTTCTTAGTGCGTTATTCATAGATTAAAAAAAATGATATAAATAATATTAGCAAAGTTGTATAAAGAATGATATAGGAGTACATAAATATGTGTTGATACACAGTCACTTTTATTTAATATATTAATAATAAATAACATAAAAAAAACTATAGTTTGCAAATTTTAAGTAAAAAACAAAATTTTGAGATAAATTATTATTTACTTCAACAGCAAATTTGACCTTAAATCACACACTTTCTTAACAAAATAAATTTATATTGACAATAAAATAATAATATATCTTTATATTATTAAACAATAATATATTTTAAATTTCAAAATAAATAATAAATACAAAATTTATCATCATTTCGCGCTAAATTGAATGAGAACGTGTTCGTTAGAGGCGGGACTGGACGCCACGCCTACAACATGGCCGCCTGCAATGCAATTCTAAATAAATTAATTACATACAAATTAACATTTTAAATTGTCTTAAATATATTAATAATTTAAATTTATCTATTACTGTTTAATCAGATTAATATAAATTTAAATTATATTTCATTTGATAGCTTTATTTTGTGATTCAATCTTGTTTTAATTATTTAAAAACGTAATATGTAATTTCGATTTTATCGCATTTTATATTCTTTGGAATAAGTACATAGCCATCGTGGTACAGAGGATAGAAGAGGTGCGTTATACTGTAAGCAATAGTTGTAGGTTCGATTCCCATTCCCACTCGGGAAAATTATTTTATTTAAATTATTTTTGTTTAGATTTTAATAGATTTTTGTATAGTTTAAATTTTCAAATAAAAGTTAAAAATCAAAAACATTGACTAATTTAAGATTTATTATACCTACGTACTTGCTTCGTTACCACAGCAAGAAAATGAAAATATTAAGTATTTCATGTCCTTCAGTAGGAATTGAACCCACAACCTGTCTGACAGCGACTGACCCCAAAATTAAATAACTTTAGCGGCTTAAAGTAGACATGTGGAGTCTATATTTATCCGAGTTATAATTCATCGCAAATCAGTTCTAAGTGACGATCATTAACTTCGGGTCGGGCTCTTAGGCAAAATACACGCGCTCTAATCGCGTAATGCCAGTTATTATAGTGTGGTAGACTGAGGGAACGTATTTGGTATGTATTTGCGAGTAAAATATATTATTTTATATTATTTTTTATAAAAATATTATATATGTAAATAAAAGAGTTTGACTGACTTGAAAATTTGTTCTTGTAAATATTTGTTGTATGTAAAAAATATTAATCCATTTTTTTATTGTGGTATTTCATATTCAAAAATGAAAAACTATTTTATTCAACTTTCCATACAAAAACTAACTTACCTATGTATCTAGTTATTACTTAATCGATTTTTTTTATTTTTATGATTGTACGTGACTTTTAGACCTTCAAATTGCAAGAATCCTAGTTCTTAGTCGTCAGACTTATTGCACTTAATTTACTTGTCACCTTGCTCAAATATAACTCATACTTTTATAATTAATAGGAAAGAATTTTATTATTTTTTCGATTATTTTTTCATTATTCAATTAATGGAGGATCGTAATAATGTAATTTGGGGGCAGTCCAATTTTCCATGAAAGCATCCATCAATATAGATGCAACTGTATCGATGGGCATTACCGATTTTGAGATTTCAAAAATACAAAACTTACACAACAGAATTTTAACAATATTAAACCGGTATATTTATATACACTTTATGTATATCTACATAAAAAATTAATTTCTTTTAGAAATAATCATGAAAAAATAAATCAAAATACAACAATTCCACAGCTACGAGCCGTCCCTGCCGCGTCACGGTGCTCTACCCTTCAATAACGTAGCAACGAGGCGCCGTCCCGGTCCGCTCAAACCAAATAACATATAATTTGCCGAAATAACCAACCGACAGACAATCACGCTGACATTTACAAGCTGACTCAGGTAACGTCTGCGGCCGTAATGGAAGGCATCAAGGCAGCTAGAAATGGCAAATTTAAGGGATTTTTTTGAAGAATTAGGTATTATTTCATTCATATGTCTTCTATCGTTTTTGAAGATCGCTTTTTCTCGCATAGAGCAGGGTACACAGAGAGATCTGGTGCTAAGACCTACCTTATTATATTTATATATGTATCTACCTATTCGTTTTTCGCTTGGAGAACCTCCTACCCTCTACTTGGGAACCTAAACATTCTGTTCTCATTAAGATACATCCGTTCCATACTTTCCGCCGAATTCTCGAGTCATTCCAAATGAGAATCGAACCCAGAACCGACAATCACCTTTACAGTCAAAAGCTATACCGCTGCTACGACGACATCAAATAATATCAAGAGGTTCCCAAAAATACAAAAAAAATTACATACTTACACAAACCTAAAATGAATCGGCAACTAAAAATTACAGGCACACCTTCATTTTATCAACTGACTTGCCGTTTGTCTTACTATCATTAGTTTATTAAAGTAAATTATAATTATAAGCATGCCATATTTTTAGGCGCCGCCGTTTTTTTTTCTGGCGCCCAACAAATTGCCCTACCTGTCCATTGTTTATACTTCCTGGGTGGCCATCGAGCTATGAATGGAAGTTCCTTTTCTGGTTCCTTAAGATATTAATAAAAATATCTATGTTGAAAAAACTTGTTAATTTTCATATCTTTTGTGTTGTAAAATATGGATTAGTTAGTGGGTGTCTTAAATGAGGCTAATGATAGCACGTTCGTCGTTAATATCAAATTGTGGATTTTTTATTCCCACTTACAAAATATGAGGTAAGATGTGAGGCCAACGTGGCGCAAGAGCACAAGGCTGTGAATGTAACGCGACAGTTGTCCGTTCAATCCTCATTTGGGATAATGAATCATTATTTAAATATATTTTCATTTCTTCGCTCTGGTAACGAGGTAAAGCGTGGCGTTTGAGTTCCACTACTCAATATGCAATGCCACGTCTTGCAAAAAGTGTGGAACAGCGTATTATATTAATATTTAGGTTCCCTTTGCCTTTCCAGCGTTCACAACGAGACTTGAACTCGCACTTCTTAGAAACTGTCCAAACGCATCAATTGAGTCATACTTGCTTCAATAAACCAAAATTAAAAAAATATTATCCTTTATTTTAACATTAACAATATAATAAAAGCACAATGAAACAATAAAAGGTTTTTAACTCCCTGTTTAGCAATTATGAATGGTCTTTAGCTCTCCTTATCAGTAACAATAGATAGTGTGAATAAGATAAGGAAGTATGAGGTTTTAAAAAAAGGATAACATTGTTCTAGAGTTTTTTTTAAGCCTGGATAAACCATTTTGTAAAATAAGTTAAAATAAAAGGAAAAAAGAATTACGTATTTAGATTTTTTGCTACTTAGTAATAACCTATCCTAATAGATTATTATTGTTTTCTACATAATCTAATACAATAACTTATCACACCTGAGAAATAAAAGAAACAAAAGATAATAAGTTGTCTCGTTATTTTAACTATTTTAAATTTAAGAGTAAAAAACTTCTTTTCTTTAAAAGTGTTCACGTAAGTCGAAAAGGTTATACTTTTTTATTTAAATGAGTCTTTATTCACCGAATGAATAATAATTACTAATAATTTCAATGAAAAAATATAAAGTAGTATAAATGTTTATTTAGTGTACCTATGTAAACGCGGTGCATTTGGGTTCGATTCATACTCAGATGATTTTATTATTTTCATTTCCACGCTCTAGTAGAGAAAGCACGGAGTTGAGTTCCGCCATTAATCACATAAAGAAATGTCAATTACTAAACAGACAGACACAAGTGCTCTTAAATATTAATGAAATCACTTAGCCATATTTTGTATAGAATAAGAAAATTTAACGACAATGCCTTCTTCAAACACAGTACAATACACTGTAAGGGAACAAACGAATTTAATTAAACTCAATATCTGTAAGTGTTCTTCACTTTATCTCGATCGTGTACAGACATCATTTGCAGATTTTTTATATATATACATAGGTATTTTTATTTGAATATCAATTTTACGGCCGTCGTAGTACATTGGGACACCGAACGGAGTGTTAAGACACTAGGTTGCCTATGCGTTACCTGTTATATATTAACGATGATACGATCTTATATAATAATATATATAAAAAATTACGAATCCCTTTGCCATACTGTCTCTACAAATAAAATAGCATCAGCTTAACCAAAACGTCACAAGCCAAAACTTTTTGCCCACACCCACCCGTGAAGTTTGATGCGGCCGGGAGCGACATTCCGCGGCGTTCCATGTTTTGCCCTATATTCAATTCAATTCATCAGAATTCTGTTAAGGTCCTGTCTTGCATTCTACTCTTCTAGTGGTTTCGTGTTTTGTCTGATCATTTACCGCGAGATTGCTGAATTTACGAGCGTCGGTCTTTTAGTTATGCTAATTATATAGATGTCTGACTTGAGACTTTCTTTTGAGCCTTTGTCTAGAATAACGTATTCATGGCTTCCATTATGTCAAAGTGGATCTACGTTTTATGGTATTTTATTTTGTAAATAAAAAACTAAATTTATAAGCCGTGGTGGCGCAGGCTTAGTGTCCGAATGAGGCTATAACATTAGCTTAATAGTTTTGCTGCAAGTAAAAGCTAACGTCTATATAATAAACATTATTATAACTTTACACTGACAAGCAAGACACTTCCGTACCTCACATTCCGCTGAGTTCTAGAGGCAGTGCGTGATGAGTGACGGAACTCAACCAAGCGCTTTGCCTCGTTACCAGAGCGAGGAAATTAAATTATTAGTAAATATTTAATTTCCATCATTGGAAATCAAACCCACAACCTGTCACATTCTAAAGAAATATGTACCTATAACCATATCAGGCTCTAACAGATATTATTACTACTTGTATCTAAATTATAATACTAAATTCATCTACAGCATACTAAACAGATATCAAAGAGAAACCGACAATCGATAGAATCCTGTATATTATGATGCAAATAATATTGGATTTGCATGTATATTTCGTAGAGGCGAGGTGCACTTCAATTAGTGTCGAGACCGCCCACATTGCCTAAGTCTAACTAATAACTATTATTATAGTAAGTACCTACTTAATTGTGAGAGTTTCATAGTTTGTAAGAAATACAAGTTAAATTTTAGTTAAATGTGATGTACATAAATATTAAGCGTATGATTGTAAAAGTGAGGATTGTGGATATGATTCCTTTCCTTCCATGAATAATCGTGTAAAATTTACCTAATTTCATCAAAAAGCGAAACAATGAATGAAAATATACAAATAAACATATAGACTTGAAAGAAAAATTATAAATTCATAGGTTTTCCAATTAAAAGACGACCATCGAAACATTTATCTTCATCACGACCGCGGTATTAGCATCAGCTCTATATCCACTGAAAAAACCTTTGGCCAAACCGTACATTGTGTGCAAAGTATGCTATAAACGACTTAAACTTACCAAATGATCTAAATTGTACTTTAATTCCAGGTTAAAGAGTTCTAATTCCTTTAAAGGTTACTAAAAGCTATCTGCATACTGGCCGGGGCAAAATGGACGTTAATATTTTAGGACTTAAGTTGATTTTCCTTTGAAAATTGTAGTCAAGGCAAGCATTGAAGAGCTAGCGTTTGAAAAAGTATTATCAATCATCTGTGACGATGATGAACGACACTCAGGCGTAAAGGTGGGTGCGAAGTGAGAGGGTTTATTACTGGATTTTAAAAGATTCTATGAGCTACCCTCAGATAGACCGATGTGGCCAATATTGTAGGTGACTTGGCTAAATAATGATTGTTTATCATTATTTCCAATATCGTTTTTATTTTCATGTTTTTAATAAAATGGAGATTGTTTATAATATGGTTTATTAGTTTAAGATTTTAATTCCAAATTAATTACTTCGAAATATGGATGACTTACTCAAAGTCATTGTTTCCTATCACCTTGTATAAAAAGTTATTTTTTCCTTATCCTACAAAAAATCTAAATTTTTGTCAACTTGTTTCATAATCCACACCTGCTGAAATATCAATCATCCTTTCAAGTGTGACCAATTAAGCCCTACTTTGTCCGAAAAACAAAACATCCAACACAAAAAAACATCAATTTTATCTAAAATCTTATCAAAACCTTTAAATTCATTTGGGTTCCCAATTCATACAGAACACTGAACACGTGAAGACCGTTGAAGATAACCGTACGTAATCAAAAAAACAGGTGACGGCGAGTGTTCACTCAATTAAGGGGCGGTGTCACAAATTCCCCATTTTGAGAACCAGCAGCGTTATCTTTCCTTTTAACTTTGCTTAATCAAAGCTGCCGACGTGTCGAGAGATCGATAAAATTTTACCGTAGAGATATGAGAACGCCTTGTGGCTATGTTGAGGTACTCTGAGCGATGGTTGTGGGTTCGATCCCCACTCGAGGGGGGAAATATTTATTTCAATTCATATTTCCATTTCTTTGCTCTGGTGTCGACATAGGGATCGAAATGTTTAATATTCGCTCTGGTAATGAATTAAAGAGTGGATTTCAGTTCCGCCACTTAACACGAAATGTTTCAATATTTCGCTGACAGTGGCGAACGCAGTGTAGTGACTAGGTTCCCTCTCCTTATTTCACTATAAGCGTGATACAGCGTAAAGCTAAAAAAAATAAGACAAATCTTTAGTGATGTCAGTTAGTAATAGCCAAGGAGATGTAATAACAAATATTGATTTGACAACCGTCATTCAGTAGTCAAACAAAATAATATTAATATTACGGAGGCTTAAAAAAACGCCGTTGTAGAGATGTTGTTTCTCTAAACACAGACTCGTATGTCATAATGAAAGTTTTTACCTCAAATATAATTGGAATCGAACCTTGTACTTGTTGTAATAAGATAGGTTTTTACTTAAAAAATGTGTTAAGACTTTGAAATTCTAGACGAAAGGTAAACAGTAGCACGCCACCCAACTCTACGAGTGTGAAGTGTGTAAATACGATTAGTATATAGCTTAAGGCTTATTCAATCATTGTACATACAAAAAAATTATATAGTTTTGTTTTTCTTTTAACGGCTATAGATGACTAGCGAGAAAAATTTACTAAATATGAATCGATTGTAATAATTATTATTTTGTCAATTGATGACAAAATAATTATTATAATACTCCTCGAGATATCTGCATACTAAATTTCAGCGTTTGATCACGCGTGTATGGTTAATGCTCTACGTCGTCTGTCAATGCGTCAGTGTTTAAAGAGATTTTTATATGTGTATTTTTTTACCTTCACGAGTTATCCCCCGCATAGTAGAATAGGCAGATGGAAACTGGGAACCTGGTGCTAAGACATTCCGTTTCCATTCTTAGCATAGTGTGTTTAGTGGGGGAACTCTACGTTGTCCCTCGTTACCAGAGCGAGGAAAGCAAGGCTTTCTCCATCTACCCAAATGAATATGAGATAAAGAGGTTATATGAACTAAATACGAAAAATATATAAAAATATAACAAGAAGCTAAAAAATATATAATTATATGAACTTACACTTATCTCTTACAGAAAAAAAATATTTAAGCAACAGTAAGGTACATATAAACCAAGAAAATTATTATTTTTAAAACAAACACTCAAAGTAAGATATCGTAAATTCGACCTCACGTGTAGTGTTTATTTTCTGACTTCCACTGCATCAGTAGGTGGCTATTTTGACAGGCTGAGCAAATATCTTGAATATATTGAAGAAATCATTGTACTTTATTGCTTGTATAGGCTCCTCTAACCATAAAAGTGGTTTTGCTACTGCTACTGACATACGGTGGCGGTTGACTGACAAAGTGACTGCTTATTTTTTTTGTTTGTCAGTCGCGAAATTTTTGCTGCAATGGATAGTTAAATTTATATATATTTGTTGAATATTTTTGTTGCCTAGTCTGATATATCGGAGTATATAGCTCTACAGTATCCTATCTTACAGTATCCTATGATGATGATGATGATGATGATGATGATTCTAGAATAATGTTTATTTTCTATGAAAATATGTTTCTCTATAAAAATACTATTAGCGTAATCATATATCAAGGTAAAATTGCTAGAGTATAATATTCTATAACCATAACTATAAAACCATAACTACAATTAATGATTTATATTATTCAATACCTATTAGTATGTGAAAAATTACTACTGCATTTAAATTTGTACTACAAGGATAATGTGATACTCCGATTTAACCGAACCAACTTATTTGTAAAGTAATTGTAATATTATTTTTATATTCCTACACAACATCAAGAAAATAGAGCTGACACTAGGAAAAATACAGAGACAATAATCTCAATGTAATCCTGTATTTTTATACAAATGAATGTAAAAACTAATTACTACTAAATGATGCCAAGCGCGATAACACTATAATATTATTATTTTTATTTCAACGCACACCGATATCCAATTACGTACTGAATAATCGATCCCGGGACAAAGAAACATTGATTTCTTTTATCTGTCAATCAAACGTTGATTGTGATCCAATCGACTCACGCGCAGCTTTACATTTATCCATACAAAAATTAATGGATTTCATTTTAACTTTTAAATGTAGAGGCGTAGAGTTCATAATTTTCATTTAATATGAAACTTAAATGTATTTTATGTTTGTCATATGTAACAGGAATGTCGTGGGGTGATTGATTGACGTTCTATCGATAATTTTCTTTGTGGTAAGCGGCTACTGGAGAAGTGGAACAATGAGGCTAAGTATGGAGTTTGATGACTCTACGTTTTGTGTTTTTTATTGTTATTAATTTACATATAATATTTTGAACTTGCTGTGTTGTGGAAATGGCTATTAAAAATATTTATTGTAGTATGAATTATAGCTAGAAAAATATAGCTATTAAATTGTTATTGTGAAATTAGGGTGAAATTTATTTGTAAATTGGTATAATTAATATAGAGTTTTCATTTACTTATTTTTCTGCGTTGTTGATAACGAAAATTTTTACTTTTCTCCATATTGCCATCATAAATATATTATTTTTAAATTATATCTAACATGAAATTTGGATTCAACATCGCCGTAAATGAAATATCTGCATATAATATTGTCAAATGTCTCAAAAATTGAGTAGTACATGGAAAACGAAAGTTGTGCTAAATGCGTGATACTTAAATAAGAGTGCAACTGAACTTAATAAATAAAACTGTAGATCAAAATTTCGTCATAAAAATTTGTATCTGAACTCTCAATCGTTGCACAACTATCGTTACGTAGTTTAATTGATTGGACTTATAATTTCTCATCTATTAAGTGTCTTAATAATCTTATGATACGGAACTGTACAATAGTAGCCACCGCATATATAACGAGCGCTGTATCGATCTACATTACCGTACCTACCGGTATACGTCGCTGTCACACTATCCGACCATCGGCTGTCAAAAGCATATCGCTGTGACTGACCATCTGATATACATGTAGGGTAAGCAAAAAAATAAATAAAAAAATACTCACACTTCTTTTAAATCTTTGTACTGGAAATTAGCTATTCTAAAGTATCAACTATATTAGTGAAGAGTTTTTTCTCGATTCCTTTAGTAGTTTATGCGAAAAAGTGGAACAAGCATCAATACTCACCATCTTTCGCATTTTTAATATTAGCAGGAATAAGAAATGGTACACTGTAAGTGAAGTGACATTCTTTTTTACATAAGTATAATTTGGTACTATTCATATGATGTACCTTCTGTAATCAATGATGTCAAAATTATTTTATTTTTTAGGTTTTACGACACTCCTACATTTTGTCCTATTACTAGAATGAAGAAATGAAAATAATTAATTTCTCCTAGTGAAAATCGAACTCACAACAACATCTATTCCATTGGACAGATTAGAGTTTGGGAAGGTAGCGGCCAACCTTCAGGAAATCTGTCCTTAAAACGAGTACAAATTTAAAATACTAATTAAATAAGTTCTTTGAGTTTAGTTACACACAATATTCACCAAAAGTTCAAGGAAAGCAATATAGTTTTTTTGCTATCCGTACACAACCGATACCGTCGGCTACCGGTTAAATCGTAACGAATCGCTGGCAGTAATCATAATGAACTTAATAAATGACCGCCTTCTATCTGCAACGGTCACATTTTTATCAATACACGAACTGACAATCGATTCGACTTATGACATCGTATAGCTACCGAAATGTTATCGTCATCTCGACTAATTTATCATTCATAATTGGTTTTGTGGACGTTATTAGAATTGTTTCGTTTTTTATTCCAAAAGTCCTGGGTTCAAAATTCTTGAGGCAATTTGTATTATATACATTATCTACATTATCTCTAAGTTATTTCAGGGGATTGAAAAACAAGGAATTAGCCCAATTACAAAAAAAAAATTTCTTTTTATGCTAACTGGCTTAAGTTTGACTTTAACGGCTATATGTCGTGGCGCAGCAGCACATGGGTGTGACTGTAATGCGATGGTTGTGGATTCGATTCCTACTCGAGAAAGTGAAATATTTATGCACGTTTATATTTCCATTTCTTCGCTTTGGTGTCGAGGCAAAGCGATGTGTTGAGTTCTGCTACTCAACATGCATTGCCTCCAGAATTCGGCAGAAAATGGGAAACAGAGTGTCTAAACACTAGGTTCCCTCTGCCTACCCTGCTGTATGCAGGATACAGCGTGAAACTGATTTATATTTGTTTTATGTTACTTAGAAAAGCTAAGAATGCCTTTCTGTTTGTCGAAGAAATCATCTTCTATAAAATATTTTCAAACATTTATAAATAACATTCGTTAGCGCACTATATTTTATGATAAGCCCATATATAAATCAAGCGATTGATCCGATGCGCAGGAGTCTCTTTGCATTCGTCAAATCCTTTCAGTAATAAAATATCTACACTGTCTGTTTGTGTATATTATAATTTTGTATATTATAATTATAATTATAAAATGGTGAGCTCAATGTCTTAATAATAGTTTCCCTTTGGCTATGCTGCTACGCGGGAAAATGCGTGCAACTGCATTTAACCTTTTCATACGAAACTAACATAAAACAGTGCTGGAATACGTCAATGTCACGACATAAACCAGACTGCGGCGGAGACAGCCGCCGTCAATACAACCTTAAAAAGCAACAAGATTTATTTCTTATTCAATTTAAAATTCCATCAAAGTACGACGCTTGTGACGTTGGGCTCTGCGTTCTTTATTGCAATAGTATACGCTTGTAGAGTATATTCTTTTTTTAGCTTGACGCTGTAGCACGTACATAGCTGGGTGGGTGGAGAGGACATAGTGCTAAAACATTTCGTCCCCATTAAAACACTTTCGTTTTCCACTTTTCGCCAAATTCTGGAAGCACTGCGTGATCAGGAAATGAAAGTATTAAATATTTCATTGTCTCGAGTGAGAATTGTACCAACAACCTGTTGTGTTAATAGTCACATGCTTATGACCCTGCGCCACAACTGGCCTTAAAAAGGTAGAATATTTTCAATTATTGTAATATTATAAAGTTGTAAGAACTCATAGGTTGAGATTTAAACTTTCGTAGTAAACTGTAGTAGTAGTAAACTAGTAAAGTAGTAAATTGTGTCTGCCTGTAAGCGCAACACATATATTTTTATACAACATATATTTATATACAATAAATTTCGAGAAATGGAGTGTCTTAACACTAGGTGTGCTCTGCTTATCGCGCTTAGCTTAGCGTATATCCAAAAAAAACTAGCACAATGAATTGTTTTTTAGAAACAAAGCTTACAAAAAATTTTTTTTTACCTATTTGGCAAAAAAAATAAAGTTCTTATTCTTATACGTCGAAAAATATATCAGTCACCCTCAGTCACTTTTGGATCCTACAGAGACGAATGTAGCGTCTTCAACATAAATAATGGTACTTTCCGTTGACTGCCACGTTTTTATTTCGTAGCCAAGGCTTGAAAGTAAAAGTTATTCTTTTGTTCATACATATTTTTAGATATTTGTTTTTAGTTTCACGCTATATCCCGCACTTAACCGGATAAACAGCGGGAGCCTGAGAACCTAGTGTTGAGACACTCCGTTCCCTTTGGACCACTTCTGTTATCCACTTTCCGCCAAGTTCTCGTTGCGTGATGGGTATGCGCCAGCGATGTTCTTATAAAAATAATGTTTGTGTTTACTGTTTATGAATGATAAAGTTATGATTCATTTTTAGATTGTAGCTAATAAATATCTATTAGATACAATCTACAAATAAAAATTATAAAAAAATATTAATCAATACATATTTATAACTTAATAATTCCTTATTTCAAAAATGTTAGATAATATTAAGCATATAAAAAATAAAATCAAACAGGCAGGAAATTTATTGACTAAAAGAGTTGAAATCTGGCCAGTGAGTTAGTATGTAAGTATCAATAAATTCACTTTAAATTTTCTTTACTCTGAAGTAATTTAACTATTATTTTCTACAATTTACTTTGCTTAAGTTTCTGCATATCAATAAAAAAAAAAGTTTTGAAATCGGTTCTATTTTTATTATTCCCACAGTATTAAAGTCCATGAAAACAAAGCTGGGGGCAAGAACTAGTGACGTACAAAATATTGCACCTTTAAAAATATTTAAAATACACTTGAAATGCATAAAATATTGCACAAGTTATGAGCGATATATTACAGCGTCTTGCGAATTAAGGCTTCAACAAGTACAAAGCATCCCAGAAAGCTAATGTAGCAACTGTCAAAAGTCTATCTTACGGTGGCCATGGTGTTAATTTTCTCCGCACTTTATTTTAATAACTGTATCTAGAGAAGTAAAACTTTTCAAAATGTAAAATTTTACCTTCATGCGGTATCCCGCAGGTAGGAAGATAGGTAGAGAAAACCCAATGCTTAGATACCCCAATCTTTGTTTTCCGCTCAATTTTATACGAGATATTGTGTGTTGAAGTGGCGAAACTAAATTTCATTTTGTCAGAACGAAGAAATTTTAATAATTCAATGTATTTTTTGATGAATCACTCTAATTTTTACTATCTCATCATTGCATGTAAATTTCACAAAACAATAAGAACTAAATATTTCATTTCTAACTGCCAAATATAATAATCAATTAGTACTTTAATTTTTTCCTCAATAGTTAGAAAAAATAAGAAAAAAAATCCCATACTAAACAGCATCATAGTCGCCCTACAGAAGCAACTTTTTGTCGGTTGTCTGCTACCGCCACCTCTCCGCAGACAGACTTGATCTATTCTCCTCCGGGTCCACATTTTTATCTTACAAAGTGCTCAGATAGACACGAGAAGAACATTGTGGAAAATTCATCTCGAACTTAAGTTAACACGACTTAAACCCCGAAAACACACTATTGAAATTTCATCTCTATATCTATTGTAATAAAGCTTAATATAATTCATCAGTAAAAAGCAGTTACGACAGCCAAGCTGATACAAAAACAGGAGTAGGGTATAAATATATGACGGTACATTAATCTAAACAGACATGCATTCCTTTGTGGGGGGCAGAGTTGAAATGGCGTGAAAATATTACACGTTATTTATGTCCCCGTCACAGCTGAGATGAGAATTTGAGCAATCCCCTTTACTTAACCTGCTCGAGTTGAATGAATTGTTCGCGAACTTATTTATTTAGGTACACGACTTGACTTGGTTTTAGTGTGCGAGAAGCGATTGGAGCTAGGATGGACTGCTGTGCTGTTTGTAATGTTGACGGTTGAAATTGGTTTTTCTTGCTAAATTATAGTTTGGTTTTTTTTTGTATTTTTAATTATTTTTTTTAGCCGTCTTTAGGGAGTGAATTAATTTAACTTTTTCTGCTGCCTTGAGTTTCGTCACTTAAAAAGCAATATCAAGAAAATTGGACGAAAAGTGGACAACGACTCTTTCTTCTGTCTATTATACTAACTGAGAGTAATAAAAAATAAACAAAATTTTATCAGTAAATACATTTAGTTTAAACGTAATTGCATGTGTGTCAGCACTATTTATGATTTAATTGTTATCAGCAGGATCTATGTCTGGAGGAGGAGGATATCCATCGATCAGAACGGATCACTTCTTTAAGTAAAATTTGAACCTACAACCACAACTTAAAACAACTTAACTATGTCAAAGTTTATAATTAAAAAGTACTATAGTCCACTATTTACTTCCAAGCAATTTTACTTGCAAGCGTTCTTACACCGCTCCAAGCTAAGCCCCGCTTTTTCACACCTCAACCACCGGATCAACTGCGTTGAAAGTTTATGACGTCATTACATTCCCGGCGCTAAGCTACACCACTTTTTCCAGAAATTTATTTGACAATTATTAAGGTGTCGCATTAAGGGAGCATTATACCACCCCTTCTAGAGGAAATTCATGTTTTTCTAGGGATGTTCTCGCTGTAACTCAACGCAGAGGCCAGCACGTGCGCACTATTAGCTTTCTGACGCCGGATTAGAAAATAATTCACATCTCTGAATGTTATTATGGAACAGAGGCGGATTTATTTTATTGCTTGTGGAGATATATGCTGGTCTTTGGGCCTTATCCTCTCTTCCGCAGTTTGTTTATACGGTACGAGGAGATAAACGTGTGTACCAAATTTTATTGCCGCTCGGGACTTTGGGGCTCACAGTTTTCGTGTAAATCTTCTTTATGCTCGCTCTTTGTAATTATAGCTTTATTCGCTTGAGTAACTCCGACTGTAGACGGTATTGAATGCACCTATAAAATATAATTGATCGGACCAATAAAATATTGTTTATGATTGCCATTTTTTATTTGGTTTGGTTTTATCGTCGATGGTTATTCGTGTGTAGCCACTCTGTTTTTGCGCTCGTTTTTATGTAGGTTTTTGTGTTGCGTTATTATTTTTGTGAATTCTCTCGAACTGTCGGTTGATGTGTATATTTAAAATTAGTTTGTAATTGTTTGTGAATCATTTTTATAATCGATGTAAGGGTGATACGTAATCGTAATACGTAATAATACCAATACATATCACAATGAATCAATGTCTTGTACTGTTAATATTCTTATAACATTAGGTACACTATTATTAAAAAAATATTGCCCAAAATTACACTTTGAAATAATACTAATGTTTAAATATTTATATTGGATGTAATGAAGTAAAAAAAAAATCATTGTTTTTTCCGTATAGCAGAGTAAGCCCCTGCTTTACTCTGCTTACAAGTACAAGCGAGTTTTAAGGCACTCCAAACGTCATTTTCTGAGTATTTTTTTAGAAATTAAGAGTTGAGTATTCGCATTGATTTATCGTTTATTATTTGGCTTCTTACTGTAGCCGCTCATAGCAGGATAGGTAGAGGGAACCTGGTATTCTAGTGTTAAGACACTCTTTTCCCAACTTTCTGTACCTCAAAATGAAAATATTAAATTTCCCATTAACTAGAAATATTTTATTTGCCTTCAAGACCCCTAAGGCCTTTCTAGGTCCATTTTCCCTAGGATCCATTTCTTACTTTTTCGCCATAAACATAATACAATAAAACCACATAACATAAATGATCACTAAATCACCATCATAAAAGAATACACTAGCAACATTTCAACAATTCCTGGCCCCAGCCATATTTCGTGTTAGAGACATTAGTGGCTGTAATTGCCGCGGCCAGGTGCCCGTAAACAACGCTGAGTGGCACCGGCCATGCTTTGTGTTGTTTTAACTTATTAATAGTTAGTGCGACGTGACTTTAGCTAGCTAATGACCGGGTAAGCTCTTTAAATATATCTAAGTGTTTGTACTTTTTCTTTTTATATATGGAAATGGTTTATTTTTATTTATTCGCTGTGTTAACAAGACAAAGCGTGGCGTTAAGTTCCGCCATGGACGTCGAATGGATGGAAACTCATTCGTCATGGGAGCGAGGAAATGAAAATATTAATTATTTCACCTTGACCTGATGGGATCGAACTCACTGCTCTGCTGTCTCTGCGCCACGACAACCTCATATAAACAAATTAGGTTCATAAAAACAAATTAGCTTACCAAATCGATTTCGAAATAACAATCATCTTAAGGTCCATCGTTCCATTGCGCCACAATGGTTAGAATAATAAAAAAATAATAATATTATTATTAAATTATTAAATTCAAACTTAATTTTAGTGTAACAAACTAAATACTACTACTTATATTATTACTATAAACAAACTAGCTGGCCATATAAATGAGATTTATTTGTACACTGACTCGTTGCAGAGAGCTTGATAAATGATCACGAATAAGCAATTAATATTTACAATCATTAAGTATACAAAACTGGGTAATTTTGTCGGTCTGTTTATTACTAAATTTAGAGTTACAGCGTATAAAATATATTGGTTTTGTCGAGGTATTAAAGTTTTAACTTAAATTGTTGCGATTTAATGTTAAATGATAATGCTTGTTGAAATTGTTGTTTTATATTTTATATCTATGTTAGATAAGTCCCTAGTCTTATTTTATTCTATTATTACTAGATTTTGAATTGTGAATTGTTAAAAACATTTTATCATAATTTCTATAAAGTATAAATATAAGTAATGTCTATCAAAATTTTGAATTTAAATTCTTCGTGTTAAATTAGATTTACCAAGAACTAATTTGCAAGAGCTGTATGATGTAATTTGTAAAATCCTTTGGAATTTCGGAAAATTCTCATTAGTATTTCTCTAAAAAAAATTTTAAATTCAATACAAAAAGACACAACAAATATATATTTTTCAAGACTTTCATTTAATACGACTAACATAATCAACGACAACAAAATTCACTCTCATGCAAAAATCAACAACAAAAAAATATCGCTTAAAAATATACAACAAATTCGCTTAAATTCGAAACATCGAATAATCACGGCACAGCTTTATCAATGCCTGTTTCAACAAAGGAACGTTCCGAGCGATTTATTGACGTGATAAGCGCTAAGTGCCGCTCGCGCAAATATTTCTAGTCGTCTTCTTCGCGTTAGTTAGCGCTTACTTACATACACGTACGCTTACGTTTCGCGTGATACTTGCTTTGTATGGTGTAAGTGATACGATTTCACATATTTTCGACATCATACTGAGGGAACCTGGAAGCCTAGTGTTAAGACGCTCCGTTTCCATTAAGACACTTTCCGTTGAATTCTTGAGGAATTGCAAGTTGAAAGGCGTAACTCAACGCCGCACTTTGTCTTGTTACCAGAAAATATTAAATATTTCATTTAGTGGGGTGGGAATCGAATCCACAACCTATCACGTTTACAGTCACACGCTTGAGCCCCTGCGCTACGACTGGCCTTCACGGGCTATTTACTATTAATTCTTTAATAATAGTATCTTTAAATTTTCTAAGAATATTTTCTCGTGTTCAATGAAAGTCCAAAATGAAAACGTTCATGATATTATTACTGTAGATCAGAGACCGGTAATCCAAAGCATCAGGAAACAAACAAACGTAGACGGCTAAACTAGAGATCATCAAATAACTTTTGTATAAAAAAATCTTTAATAAAGGATAAATAAGCTGCAGAGTTTATTTAGATAAACTCGGTAATCTCAGGAACTAATATTTGGAATTAAAAAAAATGATGCTCTATTTGACAAACCATTTGGCGAGGATTCGAGGAAAACTATCTGGTTAATCGGTTCTGCTGTTAAGGTTACCTAAAGCACTTAAAACATGTCATGTGTCATCACAAATCCTAGTTATCTCCATTCACCAAGGAGGTAAAGCCGTGGATATAAAAAGATCTAGTTCTAGAAAATACCATGTGACCGCTCTCAGCCACCGACTTGTATATTAACATAGAAGCTGTCAGTCCCTAACTAGGTTGTCTACAATTTACGCTCCACGTTATTTGACTAGCGTACTACCTGCTTCTTGGCGTACTGTCTGAAGCAAGCTTACTACTCGCTAAGTAAATCATTGGACAGAGTTTACCTTTTACGTAACGTAATGGCTTTGTTATAAAATGTATTAAATTATATTTTGGTTTGATAGGTTTTGTACTTTGATTTTATTGTGGTATAGTAGTATTTGATACGCAGTTGTTGTGAATTCAATTCTCGTGAGGAAATTTGCGAGGTTGCGTGGCGGGTTAAGTTTAATAGGATTATGAATTGTAAAGATGATTTCAATTTGCTTCTCATTTATGGAAGGAGGAGGTGAAGAAGTATCAAATATCTTAAAAGTAAAAATATTCTCTGAATAAATTATTGAGGCAGTGGTAGCACAATATCTGACTGTAAATGTGACGATTGTAGATTCAATTTACTCTCGAGAAAATTAAATATTTTTATTTCCTCCAAATTTCGGCACACAACATGCAATCTCTAATTGGGAAATGAATTCATAACCATCACCTGTATCTCCAACTGCAGCAACTATAACTAATAAATTTGCAAACACCATGCTTTGTTCCGTTATGGTGACCAAGAAAATCATTCCCTAGATCCTCTTATAGAAGATATAACGAAGCGATTATAACAACTCAATACAATCTTTCCAACTCTGCCTATAACATCTTATCCTTATCTTTAACGTGATTGTGTTAGCTTACCAACTAGCACTAAACATTTGAATTTAAACTTTATCTCAAAGACATAAAGTTCAAATTTAATTTTAATAAAGATGCAGCAATGGAAATACAACAAAGCCGTAACAAGTATAACAAGTATTGCAAATTAGAACCTTGTGGCAATACCTGGTGAGTTCCTCAGTACTCAGTGTTGCCATAGCCATTTAGAAGGCAATATTGATAGTGATAAAATTGAATAAACTATTGATCTCTAGATATTCCTTACTTGGATTTTTAAATAGGGACCTTTTGTATTGTTAGATTGCATAAATAATATAAATAAATATAATGGTAGTTATAGGTTCATCTATTTAAGGGTAGATTTAGATTTACCAACGAAACTTGCCGCTCTTTATTTTGGCAGAGCACGAAATAAACTAAAATATTTTAAGTTATTACTAACTCTTTTCTGTTCATCTAAAAATACTTGAAATTAAATAATTTAAGCTCGGTAAAGTTTCTAAATAGAACTATATTTTAGAGAAAATGTGCAACAAACACATAATAGTTGTAACATCTTTGTAGAGTCTACGTAAGCCTTTTTTATCTTGTTGCTAACTTCTGCACACGCTTGCTTGCATTTGCCAAACTATCAGCGAATCTTTATAGGTATTTTCTTTATAGGGGTGTTTATATAACAATATTTTTTAAATCACAATAAAGGAGATTTTGAAGAATAACAAAAAAATATGTATATAGCGCAGCGGTTCTGACTGAAAACGCAATAGTTGTGGGTTTAATCCCCACCGAGAGAAATTATTATATTTTTAATTATTTTCACTTCCCCATTCTGGCTCGGCGCCGTTGAATTCCACCATTCAAACCACAATGTCTAGAAAGTAGGGCGAAAAGTGTGGAAAGGAGTGTTTTAACACTAGATTCCCTGTGTCTACTTTCATATGCGTGAAAAGAACATGAAACTGTATAAAAAACCAAACAGTTCTATTATAAATCTCATTGTGACAACCCTAAAACGCCAAGCTTAACACGCTCGTTGGAAACAGCGGGATTAAAGGGATGCTCTATAAAATTAGCATAGAAACGACGATTCGCGCGGACATTTTTACTAACCTCGTTCTTACCTAGTCTCGAGAAAGGTGGAAAGAAAGGTCTTATAAAATTGCCAATATATAAAACTACTCGCAGTAGTAGTACATTTTGTGTAGACTTTAATACGTAAACGGATCTCAACGCCACTTCTAGCCTCCTTACCAGATATAATTAATTAATTATAATGTAAATAAAAGAACCTTAAATCTACCCCACGACATTATACCCCCGCAATTTACGTTACATCCTCACAAAATCACAGGAGTAAGTAACAAGGGACGGCATTAGATAGATTTGGTCGAGATTGAGAACTTGGCCGTTTGAAACTTTTACCTTTACTCGATTGTTATCGGAGCTCTGGGATTTGGTCATGTCAGCATTTTATATACGATTTTCACTTATTATCAGGATAGTAACATATATACATAGTAAATTTGATAAAAAGAATATAAATAACTAAATAATATAAAAGAATATAAATAACTGTGGTTGGTGCTTTAACCAATAATCTTCAACAAACAGCGCATTTATTAAATAGCAACAATATGAATATAACCTACAAAATGAAAACTCATCTCTCAACAAAGGTAGCTGCGGTAAATTTAGTAGGTACAATGAAGTCAGTCCCCACTGTGACCGCTTCTATTACACGCAAATCCTTTAATTTAGTTGTCTGATAAATCTCTGACCATTGCCATATTGCCAACTATTAAAACAGTAAATCTTCGGTAAGTCCATTAGGATGAGCGGTTCTGGCCTTTATTTTTGTATGTGGAAAATAGAAGAGGCCCAGCGGCGCAACGTTGATTGTCAATACGTCGGTTGTGATTTCGGTTCGAATATATATGACGAATAGAAATTCTTAGTTACATAAATTTGGTTTCGTGGTTCTAAGCGCGGCGTTCAGCTCCGCCAATCAACATGCATGAAGTGTTTCGAAAATTGAATGCTAAGAGGAGAACGGACTGTCTTTACAGTAAGTTCCTTCTGCCTACACTATATGCGTGATAAAACGTAAAACTAAAAACAATTACATTTATTAATAATTTCACTTAATTTTCAATCAAGTGACGCCTGTATCTTACAAGAGAGTCTACAAGACAGCTGCTATTAAGAGGACCGCGACACCGGCCATTAAACCTCCCTCCGAATCAATTAACAATTCCCTCCCTAACCTCAGTCTTGGCATAGAAATTAATAAGCTAGAAGTGATATACCATAGGTACTGTATAGTAAAAGTTAGGTAATTCCTAGTATCTGTGACTTTTAAGTTTGTGTTAAATTTTAAGGATACAAGATGTTCATATCGTATCCTCAAAATGAGAGAAATTTATGTTTTGTGTGACAAATTTTTTCTTTGTAGATGAGGGAGTATTTTTTCATACTTATCAGAATAAATGAATGAAAATAACTCATTTCTCTGGATTGTAATCGAACCTAGAATCATCGCGATTACAGAAGGGCGCTGTGCCGCTGCACCATGGTAGCCTTCTTTTAGGGAAACTCTTTCTTTTTTTTTACCGAAATGTCAAATTTCCAAACAAATATTATACAAAATACAAGAAAAAACCTATTTAAAGTGTTCGATCCTATATCTTATAAAACAAAGTCGCTTTTCGTGTCTGTCTGAACTTTCTAACTCTTCTTCTTCTAAACCACCCAACGGATTTTGATGCGGATTTCACCATAAGGTCGAGTATTTTTCAGGGAAGGTTTATATATAGTCTATTATTTGTACATTCTTATGTAAATTAACATAAATACGATAAATGTGTATAAAGTCCTACCCGCTGAGACACTTTGGCGCATGCGCTGCTTTAATGGTAAATACTACATGAAAAAAATGTACTGGAGTATTGTTCCTCTTAATAAGATCTATAAAAAAGTCCGCGAGAGCATATTTTTATCTTTTAAGGATAACGTGTAGTGATCATATTTCTGTCTAAAAATAGTTATTTCAATATTATTTTTATTGTGAGGGATATTTTTCCATAATGATATTAATCCTTATCCTTTAAAATACTTTATTAATTTTCTACGTTAAACGAAGATAACATTTACTGTTTACACTATTTCGAAATTGCGAATAGTTTTAGAGAAAAACGCATTTAACTGTTGACACATCACGCCGTTGACTCATCAGCTGTGCCGACTCAAGTTTTACTTATCCCTTACTCTCAGCATATAAACAAGTATATTAGTTACGTTGGCCATTTAATATAGATCAAAACTGTCTTTTACTGTTTTTCATTTTAATAAGTACTTTAGAAGTTGTTAAAATACTAAAATATCCTTGCTGCGAAACGCGCCCCGCGACGTTTTGCTTATACAAGCGAGTTAAGCTTATACAAGTAGAATGCTCGCCTGCCACGCGGGCAGCCCGGGTTCAATTCCCGGCCGATGCATTCTATTTAATTTTCGTCACAGGCAGCCACGTAGAGCTTGCTTTTCATCAGGGACAGAATACCCTCTTCAGCATTAACCAGAACCTCGAAAAAAAAATCCGCCTGCCTTTATAGCAACGAAGATTTAGATGCGTTTGCACGTATTGGATAATTCGAGTTGAATGTATTATTTAATGTAATTTAATTGTTTTGGAAAATCCTTATTGAAACTACGAAAATGCGGGTTGCATTAGGGTTTAATTAATGTTCACATTATCTTAAGTGCTTTGCAAACATACATTATATGAATACCCCAGTAGAAAAAGCGGGCGAAGCCGCAGAAGGGTCGCTAGTTTAGTATATGTAAAAATCAAAGATGTTAAATCAAATAGACATCGATACTTATTCCAAATAAATATTTTACTCTATGACGATTTTCTCCCCCAAGTAATCTGCCGGTTGCGGTGACCCGAGCTAGTTAGCACGTCGGACATTGTTTAGATTCCTGACATCTCTAGTATGTAATTTCTGATATCTTTCCTTATTTTCATATATACAATATTTCTTTTAATTTCACGCCGTATTATGCGCACAGAATGGTAGGTAAAAGGAACCTGGGAACCTACGTCGTACGCTTGTGTACTTGCGCTATGAATAATAAGTAAACTTTTTAATTTTTGGAAATATACTCGTAGGTAAAGTAAAGATAGTGGTACCATTTTGAATTCATGAATTATTTGAAAATTAAAGTTATTAGAAGGCAAAGCTTTGCTGCATATTTTATAATAAGTTCTTGAGAAATTAATAAAAAGATAAATAAATTTATTCATCCATCATCATTAAAGTTACGTGTTTATTACCCCTACGGAATCGAACCCACTATCACCGCGTTCCAGCTAGACCTCTTATTCAATTATATATATATTTGATACCTATCCCACCTTACACTTGTTACATTAATTATAAATGCTATAACATTTTCCTAAAAAATATCAAATTCCCACTTGAAAAGTAACGGAAACATAAATACGAAAATTACAAACGCACGTAAAAACTAATTTGTATTTTAACAAATCAATTACCTTACTTAGCAATAAATTAGACAAACATCAAAGGGAACGACCGGCGTTGAAAAGCCTTTTATCTCCGTAGTAAATATTTATAAAGTAATCTGTACACGACACTTGCGTCTTGGGAAAAAAATTGTTCGATGAAATATCTTATTTACAAATAGTCTATGATGATTGAATTTAACAGTTGGTCGGTTGATTATTGAGAACGTCGCGGATACGAATACGAATTTGATATAATTAGTAAATGAATAATATGAATATTAATTATAAGTTTTGAATTATTTTAAATTTGGGCACACTGACTGTGTGGGGACTGTTCGATTGTATACGCGACGGTTGTGAGTTCGATTCTTTGTTGGGAGTGGGGGGAAATAATATTATGATATGGTATCGGAGAATGTTAACACTAGACCCATTCTGCGTACCTGCGTACTGCAAAATTAAGCATGAAGATGCGAAAAAAACATCTGAATAGGTATTAGGAGTTACTATTCTGGAGTATACCTTTCAGGACGTATATAAAATAATAATAATAAAACATGTATTTCTAAATACAAGCATTGCTCTAAGCTAAATTCAAAGTGAAACCTATCATCTTAACTATCAACTACACAGCGAGGGTGTCAACTTTTATAATATTATTTATATTCTGATATATATTTCCCCTCTAATAAATTAATCATTTGCCGTCACCCGGGTGTCATCGCTCGAGGCGTTCTTAGTTCTGCAAACTTGCGCAGTGTTTCAGTCTCTAAGCGCATAAGTGTGAGTTCGATCCCCACTCGGGGAATGATATTTAAATTATTATTTATTTTCTCCGCCCTGGTAGACAATAAGCGGCGTTGAGTTTTGCCACTTAACAAGCAATGTCTTGGAAATTTGTAGGAAAGAGGCGAGGCGAGAGGGAATTTGTAGGAGGAGAGGAAGACATAGCAGGACCGACCTTCTATATGGGAGAGAACCTAGAGTCAAGACTTATATAGAATCTAGAGTTAAGACAGAGATCAATTTCCTTCTGATTTTGACACTCTTTACTTTAGAGGACGGTCACATAAAATAAACAAAAAAAAAGAAAATAAATATGTAGGTATATGTCAAAATTACAAACTCATCATCAACTTCCCCAAAATGTTAATTTTACTAATTTTAAAAAGCCTTGTGTTATTACTGAAACTTTTCTCACGCATTATTTTTGCATTATCACGTAATAACACGTCTTCCACAATCAAGAAATGAATAATTTCCCCTGTCATTTAAGTGGAGTACTCAATCAGGATTCGAAGTCGCTACCTAATTATGTCTTTCATACATTTTGTATGGCACCTACAATTTTAAGCTAATAAATTACCTGCGTAATATACGCGTAAATATGGCAACGCATTATAAATACATTTTGACTTGATGTTGGGAATTATATGAAGTTGTTAGTACCGAGTTGTGTTTTTAATATGTTCAACGAATATTTATGTTGTAACGCCCTTGTAAGTGATTTCTTTATACTGGACCAAAGAGAAGATTAATTAGATATCTGATTTACAAATAATTAGAAAGGCTAGCCGTGGCGCATAGGCACAAGCGTGTGACTAAACGAAAAGGGATGTAGGTTCGATTCCCGCTCGAGTAAATGACATAATTACTATTTTCATTTTGCTGTGCTGTCGAAGCAAGCGCAATGTTGAATTCCACCACTAAGCATGCAGTGCCTCCAGAATTCATTAACTCTTTTCTTAACATTAGGTTCTCTCTGCATTTTGAGCCCACATCCAGAAAACTATATATTATTAATATAATCACACCCAGCCTGTATATAAAAAATAAAAATAAAATAACATCTCCATACAACATATTTATAATTTAAAGCGCCTATTCCCTACAATATTATCACCCCAGTCGAAGGGCTTGTTTGTGAAATAATGGATTCATTCCATATTCATTTACATCCCTAATAAGATTGGTGTGACGCGGCCTCTGTACCCAAATTACCCTGTCAAATATAATAATCGCGTCGTGCTCCTCTAAAAGTACTCAAAATCATATAGGTGCGAGTGACATAGATATATGGGTGAGCTAGGTCTTAAAGTAATCAGATTTGCCTTCTAAACTTTACTGTGTTAACTTCAGAATTAGTTAGTGTGACGATTTTGCTTAAATATTCAAATATACCTAATATATATTCTTTTATATTTCTTTCAATATTATTATATACAAAGCATAGATTAAATATCGACTATATAACGTAACTATTTAACGTAAAACGTATAATCTCGTTTTGGCTGCTTCGGTACTCCATTATTCTTTTTCGTTTCCCATTCGAATTTTGGTACATCCTCTACAAAAGGAACCAACATGTAAAATTTCAGGTTTCCATGTATAGCACTTTTGGCTTGGCAAGTTGATTATTTTGTATGTATCCATAGAAGATTTCATAGAGAACACCCTGGAACACTATACATCTCATAGCAATTCAATCACCCTGTATAATTATCTAACATTCGTAACAAAACGCAGATGGGCAGCCCTATATCATGCGCTGGTGAAAACATTCATTGAAATTAATCGAGCGTACAAATTTATTGTCGTAACAAATGGTTAAATAAATTATATTGTATTGTTACTATTTATGATATTGTGTATGTTTTTCTTTTAATAAGATGAGATATCGTAATTTTTACAGTGTCCTTACTTTACAAATTAATCTCTTTCATTTGATACTCATATGCAAAAATTTGTAATCCGCCATTTTGTTGCAGCAGCCATTTTGGAACCCAACGCTGCATTTCGTCTATGAGAGCGGGGAAATGAAAATAATTTAAATATAATTTACACTCATATGCCGTGAGTCGCCCCACAGGGCCCCGACTAAAATTATTTATACACAGAATTATTACTTTCGAAACCCACAATTAAAGAACTAATATTAAAAATAAAAAAAAACAAACTCTAAATTCACCAATGTCCATAACATTACAAGCTATTTCAATAAAACCATCTATACCGTTCAAATGGATTCTAAAAACGGCCATATTTTACTATATTACCATAGATATGAGTATAGCCGTGGAAGGGTGCAGTACATTTAAACGTAAAAATACGAGGGGGCGAGTCGTTATGAGCAGCAGTTTGTCATCGGACAGCAGTTTTATATACGCAATGGTCAATTCTGCATGGTTATCTGTTTTCTAGGTGTGGGGGTGGCAATTTAAAACTATTTTGATAAATATTTGATTAAATAAGATACTGTGTAACGTTTTGTTTGCGATTTTTTATGTGGACAGTTAAAGACACAGAGATATTCTGTCAGATTGATATTACACTGGTAGGAAATAAGTAAATAACAAAGTTCTATACATAACAGTATTTAGGCACAATTGCATTAGTAGAGTTAGCTAATAACCGGGGCTTCGGCCCTGTGGAATTCCAAACAGAAATATTCTAAAAGTCCAAGATTGTAAATATAGTATGTTACGGTGAAATGATTACCGGAAGGTAATATGGCCTATATCTAGGATGGCTATAGGCTTCCTTGATAAATGGATTATCCAACACAAAAATAATTACTTCCAGATTTTTTTTTTCGAACTTGAGGGAAATGCTGTTAGCGCCCTATTGGCTTTTACAGGGACACCGGTTGGGTAGGGAAGAGGGTAGAAGTAGGCTGAAGAGATGCAAGCACTGTGTGGCTGCCTGTGAGGAAGTCGACGGCTGGAGGGTGCCTCCTGCGGGACTCGAACCTCGGCTTGCGGTCATTGAGCGGAATTATTTCCTGAGATTTCTGAATGCCAATTAATTCTTCAGTTTTATAATATTAGCACAGATGTTACAATATTCTCACAATAACGACATTATAAATAATGATATTATTAAAACACTCTGTATATCGCACTAATGGCAGTACATTCCCATCACACCAAGCCCCTTAACAGAGTATACACCACTTGTCAGTAGCGAAATAATTTTTCATTATAATCCATTCATTACTGGGGTCGACCAATTATGCCCGCTCCATCCATCATATCACCCCACTATTGTACACTTTATATGGATTACTTTTTTTTTTTTATAAAAAGTAATGAACGGAGTGACAAATTTCTCTGTGAGTAAAGACATAGCCAAAAGTTAAAGTAAATAGAAATGAAGTACAGATAAGAAAACATAAAAACAATTTTTAGATGATTTTAATTAATATAAAGTTGCTCTTATTTGTTCAAAAATAAAATGACAGAAATTATTTTTTAAAGTTAATACTAAACTATTATAATGCAGAAGAGTTAGTTTGTTTAAACGCGCTTAGCTCACGAACTACTATTTTCAATAGGCCAAAGAAATGACATATGCCCCAAAAAAATATTTTTAATCTCCCAACAGAATGTACACACATCGTCACGCGCGAAATAATTTTTCATGATGTCCAATTCATTATTAGTTGGGTCGACCAATTATACCCGCTCCATCCATCACGTCGCCCGCCGTTTCATATTTTATGTAGCGTACCAAACAAGAAGTGCTACATTTCACAACAGTGCCACTATATTCGAATTACCACTGACAGATTTAAGTCTAATAATATATAGTTTGATATGTTTAATATGTTTAATGTTATTGAAGTATTTTTCAGAATAGTTGTCTAATATTTATATTCAAGATTACGATTTTGCTTTGGTAACACTCAACACCAAGCTTTATTTTAACGCGCGGTGTTAAACTCCGCCACTCAACACGCAATGGCCTATGGCGTACGTGGGTATGCGGAAAAGAGTATAAAGTTTTTAAAAGAATATGTAATAAAAATAAAATTTATAACAGAACGATACGGCTTATCACTATAATATTATCTTATTCCCTACCTCTTTTATTAATTCACATAGCAGAGTGGACAGAGGAAACTATTATGAAGTGAGTATCTATTATGAATTGAATTATTACTATCATTATTTTGTATTGTACGAAAAAGGAGTTCATTGAAAATTATAATTTTAACGATAAATTACTATTTATTTACAATCGTTAATTCAAACCTTTTTACTAAGATTATGCAGATTAATTACAAGTACCTAACAATTCATGGATAGAAGGATGTTCCGCGCTCTCGCTTGCACGCTCGACTCGGGCGGAACGTGACAATGAGTCATCATTTTTCGTGCATGCAGCAGGCGTTCATCGATTTATAAGACGTTATCAATATAACATTTTAAAATTTCTAATAGCAAAAAAAATTAAATCATATATGTAAGTATATTTTTAATCTTATCCACATTCACAATTTCACACAACTGGCCACTCCGCACAAAGGCCGATTCGACACGTTCTCAAACGGCTGTTTTTATTTCCACCCATTCATTCAGTCATTATTTACGTCACACAAATCTAGCAAATTTATGTTTATGCGTACTTTATGCGTCAGCTTTTATAATTCTAACGTTATTATAAGTTTGATTTATGGGAGTTTTAATGTTATAGAGGGTGTTTATTCTTTATGCATGCATTTGTTTCAGAGCAATGATATATGGATAGTGTTTTAATATATAATTAAAAGCTGTTAAGTGAAAGCTTTCGCATGAATGTTAGTAAATGATATTACAGATGTGGCTCATTATAGCAAAGTTCCATAAGAAATTTCAAAATCATCACTGATCTAAGATCTTTTGCGTATTCAGATAAGAGTTCTCTATGAAATATTTAACTGGTACAGTTGGCTACATAGAAACGACAAGCATAATGTTACATATCCTATAGCTATAGCCTACCCCGAAAAATAGACTGTTCAACACAAAATATTTTAGCAATTCTAACCAGCAGTTCCTGAGATAAATGGGTTTAACCACACCAAACCACCAGATTTATAATATTAGTATAAATATAAATATCTATCCGATCGCAAATGAAATAAGAAACCCAATTTCAACGTTATCCAAACGCCATCTATCAAACCTACCCCGGGGTAGGAGGTAGGTGTCTGGAATAAATTTAAATGATGCACCATCGACCGTTTACAATGATTTGTGTGGCGTGCCGGCGTAACGGCGTCCATACATCTCGCAAGCGGGGCGGCGTAATTTTTCAAACTACCCCCCTTTTGCATTGCGAAAGTAAACGGATGTGTTATATCGACAAGTTTGCTGATTTCTTTTTTTTGTAATGTATTGTCTGCCTTAATAGTATAATGTTACAGGTATTTGTTGTGTTTTTGTTTAAATATTTGGCATTTATTTTCGTAAAATAAAAATTAAAAATTAAAATAAAATTTAAAAATATATATTTTAAATTCTGTTTCTCGAATCGAATTCTGTTCGACCGTCACGCGGGGAATGATTTTATTTAAATTATTTTCAAATCTTCAGTCTGACTGACAAAACATGGCGTTGACTTCTGCTCACGCAATGCCTCAAACATTGGACGGCAAATGATTAACCGAATGCCTTAATTAATTAGTTGCGCCTACCCTTTATAGCATTTTTTTTTTAAATTACATTACTAACAAACAATACTAAACTAAAAAAAAACCTCACATTGACATCAAACCTACAACCAACAATCTACACAAATCTAAATACCCACATATCTTAACTGGAACATAGTATGTATCACCACTGGCAAATATTTCCAATAGCATCGACACGAGGCATGTCATTTCCTGAGTTCTCACAAAGCGATGCACTCTCAAAGGAGCTATCGTGTTCCATGTAGAGAGCATGTAAGTTAGATTCTACTGAAGGGAATTTAGAACTGATCAATAATTTTGTTACTCGTGTAAATTATTTTAGTGATAAGTATTTTTACTTTACACCGATTTTAGAGAAATAATTCGATTCGATTTAATTAAAATTTTATATTTTCATTTGTTCGCTCTGATAACAAGGCAAAGCGTGGCGTTGAGTTCCGCCACTCAACACCCAATGCATCTAGAATTCGGTGGAAAGTGGGGAACGGTAATATCTTAATGAGAACGGAGTGTCGTAAAACTAGGTTCTTAGGTTCCATCTTCTTACACTGCTCTTTGCGGGAATGAAAGACACCTTCTGTCGTACAGTTCTTGTAGATTGGGCTGAATGTATCTTGCTCTCTGATGTGGTGCGTTTAAGACACTAAAGTTTTAAGAAAATCATTATCGATAGAAAGTCTTGGTTATTGAAATAAGAATGTATTTCAGTAACTTCACAGATCATTTTACTATACCTGTTTTTCTTAGCAAAAATTCATATCCTCATAATCAAACAGTTAACGAGTTCCATTTACGACGTAATAATGTTGCATAACAAAGTTATCTATCCTCCAATGTATAAAAGAAGGAGAAAAATAAAAGTAATAAGACAAACACACAAAATATATACCCCAATTGTTTGCGGAACGATTGCTAATGTCACCAAGTAATTCATATATAGGGTGTTTCTACAATAAAAAACTAATAAATAACGGGAAAAACGCATAACGTAGCGTTACATGGTATTTGAGAGTCGCTACATTAGTTATTATAACGCAGCAAAATATGTGTAATAAAAGGTAATTTATGGGGCAAATAAAATATAACAGTGGTTAGGGGTGGCAGTTGAGGCTGGGGATGGGGGAGGCTCAAGGTATAAGCTTTTTTTATTTTTAATTGACATTTTCATTTTATTGAAACATTGTGTGATGAGTGGTGGTACTCTACGCTACTTTGTTGTGTTACCAGAGTTAACAAATGAAATGAAATTAATGCCCTCGAGTAAGAATCAAACTCACAACTGCCGCATTTCAGACTCCTGTGCCGCTGCATCACGACGGCCTCTATTACGAGTTATGAAGTCGTTTTAATAATTTGAAAACAAGCGCTAATAATAAGTAAGCTTATAATAATGCTGATATAGAATTTTAACAAAATTCTGTCTAAGTATACATTAAATACAATGTTAGTTAATTTTTAAAAAATAATGTGCTGATAAGCATCGCGCCAAATTCAAAATAGTTGTTCACTAAATTGATCAATACTATTTGGTATATCTTTTAATTAAAAACTTAAGTTAGGTACTTTATTTTAACATAAATTTCTAATTCAAATATAGACACAACCAAAGTATTTCTGTCTTCTTATTAACTCACACTTTCTATGTACCTTTCAATACTCACATTTAAAAATATATATTAACAAATCGCCACCACCCATAACTTGTCGCACAGGAAAACGCTTGTATTGACAGAATCCTCGGTTTCGGATGCTGTAGGAGAGAAAAATAGCGGTCATTTGTAGCCGTCGCCGTTTTGTTCTGTTCTGTTGCTCTCGAGTGCGAGATAATGGTTGATATATTTGTACGATTACGCGTGACGCCTCGCCGCGCCGTGGCTCGTAGCCTGTACCACGGACGGCGTTTACTGCGCTGTGAGTTAGGGGGGTGTTGATAATTTCTTTGACGTTGACAAGAATGGACTAATTATATTAGTTATGATGCATGAAATTTATGATCGACCGTCGTGATGCAGGCCTATACCATCTGGTTGTGGGTTTGATTCCTATTTGAAGGATTTTATTTTCAGGCAGTTTTCGCATCTGTTGTTTTTGTTTGTGAGGCGTTTTTGGCATTATGTATTAATGTTCATAATTTCTATGACGTTAATAAGAAGGGAATTTTTAGATAGGCTAACTAGGTCTGATTGTAAATGTGATGGTTGTGAGTTTGATGTCCATTCGGTTGAATTACGTATTTTCAATAGTATCGGTACAAATATGAAAATCAACGTTGAAATTGCCCACTCAACATGCAATGCCTTGAAAATTGCGGTGCCGATGCGTGGAGTACGTGACTTTAAAAAATAATCTGTAAAGAAATGAACATAGTGATATAACACTAACACATAACTTGGCCCCCATTTGATAAATTATGTAAGTACACAAAAATCACTATTAATATTTACCTAAAATGTATATTGTAACTTTATCTTACCTTAGACATACCCACATAACAGAGCAGCTGCAAAAATATTGTGTCCCCTACATTAGTAACATCAGTGTTAATACTTCAAAACCATTAGAGATGGCAGAGGGCGTCAACTAGGCGTGAATAGATGCATTATTGTATTAGAAAAGCTATATTAAAATTTATTAACTGTATTCTAGCGCAGTAGGATAATATATTAGACAATTTTGGGTTCAAGTTCAGTTCTAAAAGTGTAATATATTATTTATTCTTAATTTTTGGAAGTTTTCCCTGCGGGATTTGACCCTCCACCTTTTGATTGAACGTCGCTTCGCATGTTTTTAATGTTTTCTAAAAAAATAGTATCTATACTTATTTTTTCAAATATTTTTTTGGTCTAATTAGTTATAAGGTAGCGTTGAGTTACGTCGTTGAGTTAACTTTCTCTAATATAGGCGAAAAGGGATTATTGTGTCCTATCAGATCGACACAGATCTCTTGTAAACGTGACTATGGGTTCGTTTGTTGGCAATATTTAAAAAAACACACGAATATAATATTAGCATAATAATAAATTTAAATAATAGATTTCCTTAAAAAATATAGTAGAACGACTCCATTCCATTCACAGTCAACACAAGCACGTCACAGAATCGACAAATCTGACCGACAATATTTACGGGCACGGTTAATTACCTCTCATTTGTTAGTTCTACTGAGCTTTTTGTAACCAAATGAAAATGTGAAAGTTTTAACGGAAAAATAATACTTATAATATATAAGAATTAGGGCGATTATTCATTAAAACTATTTTAAATGCTTATTATGGATTTGTTTAAGTAAAGAAAGTAAAGGCCTAATTGTTTGTCTATGTTGCAGTTATAGAGTTGATTTTACATTTCTATTCCGCTTACCCGGATAAGCAGTGGGAGCCTAGTGTTTGGACACTCCGCTCCCCACTTTTCACCCAGTTTTCGAGTTATTACGTGTTGAGTTACGACAACGTTAACCTAATAACACAGCAATTACAAAATAACGACACTTCCATAATATGCTTTTTTTCTTTTATTGTTCAAATAGGTATCATACTCGCTAATAAGGCAAGTCAAATAAAAACCTATTAATTAAGTATATACTTATATGAAATTATTAATTACAACTAGTTGATTGTGCTGACCTTAATTAAGTTTATATTGAAAATCAATTAGTAACACATGAGAGTTCTTGGAAGGAATGGCATCCATACGTTGATTTTACTTAATTAATTTCTTCTTTTCTATAGTTTGACGCCTCATCAAAACTTTAAAAACTGGTGCCAAGTCAACATTTTCACCATTTTCGTGTTGGTGTTGATTGCGTGTTGAGTTTATTCAATTAGGCCATTATAATCACTTTGGAATCGTCAGATTAGATAAAACTATTAAGGTCTACGTGCGGAATGAGCACAGACGTGCAATTGTATTCACGACGGTTGAGGATTTGATTCCCATTTGAGGGAGTGTAATAATTATTATTTTCATTTCCACGCTCTGGTAATGAGGTAAAGCATGTCATTAAGTTCTTCCAGAATTCGGCGGAAATTGAGATACAGAAGTGTCTTAATAGAAACGGAGTGTCTTAACTCAGCTCACTCTGCTATGTGTCAACTCTGCCCCCTCTCCTACGAGTATGTGCGGTATACAGCGTAAAACTAAAAAAAAAGTACAAGTAAAGAAGTAAAGATTAAGAATTTTCCTTAACTTACACTATTCTTTCCACCTGTATATGTATCTACGACCTACACAAAGCACTTAACAACCCCACCACAGCACCACCACGAGCAAACACAACCCACAACCCATCAATTCAGATCTCGACGAACTAAATCCATATTTTAGCAATAAATCTCCAATCCAGACTTCTATAAAACAATTATGTCAGTATTAATTGGCCCGCGCTTATGCAAATGTGCAGCTGTTGAGCGACTAATGCCGGCGGATGGGTTTTCATAATTTATCATATACTATTCTGTTTGAATTATCCGAATATGATATACATATTATATAAAATGTATTATTTAGATATACTCTTTAATAATAGAATAACTATTTGACTTGATTGATTGGGATTTGTGTCTTGGTCTATAAGAACATGAATTGCGGGTTCAAATCTAAGAATTATAAGCATTCTAACAGATTCTTTACTATTTCTAGAAATCCATCGTGGTGTTAGGTTCCGGCACGAACCACGCGAAGAAAAGTATCCAAACACTAGGTTCACTCTGCTTGCACTGCCTGAAAAAGAATAAACCTACCTTTTTAACGGGAAGTCAGAAGGGGCCTAGGAACATAATTGAGATTCTTCTTTCCCATTAAGACACTTGCTTTCCGCCAAATTCTGAAGGCATTGCGTGGTGAGTGGCGCAACTCTACGCCTCGCCTTTGTCTCATAAACCGAGAAACTTACTTTATTCTTAAATATTACACGCAGTGTAATAAACTTGCAAATGTATAGCGAATGTTACAATAAATAAACGCCCACTAAGTATCTACAGTAAATTGTGGTATGTCAGCCGACAGTTCTAAACTACTTAAGCTATTTATTTTGGATTTTATAACACATCTGTATAGGGAACCTAGTGTCAAGATCTATGTTAATAAAATTCGTGTTAGTTGGCGAGACCCAACACTGCTTTTGGCCCATCTAATTTGAAGTAACGAAAATATTAACATTTTCCGTCCATTCTAGAGACATTACATATTGAGTAGCGTAGCCTAACGCCGACTGTGAAAGACTGTGAAAGACTGTGAAAGACTGTGAAAGTGAATTCATAAAAATAAAAAAATCTCGAAGTTAGGATCGAACCCACAACCATCACGTATACTGTCAGTCTCACTTCGCCACGATGCTGATAAAAGATCAAAGTAAAATAAAGAAAAAATACGTATGAATGAAGATTTATGAAGCGAAAACAATTTGCTCGACTTTCAAACTTCTGTAACATCCATTAAGTTTTTTATTGTAGTCTTGACTATAGAATATAGGCTGTAGTGGCGCAACGGCACAGCATCTGGCTATAAAAGCGACGGTTGTGAGTTCGATTTAGGGATATGAATTAATTTCATTTCCTCGCTCTGTCATCAAGACAAAACCGCGGCGTTCAGTTTCGCCTATTCCTAGCAGGGGAAGCAGAGGGAAGTTAGTGTAAAACACTCATACCACCTCGTTTCACCCGTTCATCGAGCAATTGTCGTGACAGTGACGGAACTCTACGCCGAGCTACCTCTTGTTACAAGAAAATAAAAATAAAATATTATATTACACTGAATTTTAAAATTAAGAACATTATAGCATAATTTTATCTGTCGTTCACGTATAATTTATCTTTATGCAAATATTTAACGAGATACCTCATATAATACAAGAAAAGGCATAATTAAAAAACCGCATTTACCTTTCTCTTTTCAGTTTTCGAAGAATGGCATCCCAAGTAAAAAAAGTGATAAACGCGAACTTACTTTATAAGGCGTTTCAGTAATTAATGGGTATTAAGTTTTATTGAGTGCTGGTATTTAAATTGATGATTGTTGCCGAAAATGGCTAATTATTACACGGGGTATTATTCACGACTGTAGGACTTGTGATCTGACGTGTATTGAAAGGTATGATTTTATATTTTTTTTATAATAGCTTCACGCTATATCCCGCATTTGCGCTTTGTCATGTTACTAAATTGAGGAAATGCAAATAATTAATTCCCTTGAGTGTTAATCGAAGCCACAATCATCGTGTCACCTATACAGTCAGACTGTAAATGCAAAAGATGTCGGTTCGATGCCCTCACGAGGAATGAATTCTTTAATATTTTCATTTCCAAAACACCGCGTGCTGTTCCGCAACTTAACACGCAATGCCTAGAGATTTCTGCGGAAAGTGGGAAAAGGAGTATTTTAACACTAAATTCCCTCTACTTACCATGCTATATGCAGGATATAGTGTGAACCTAAAAAAAATATTCACTCCAAAACACGTGAAAGATGGAAGATAAATGAAAAAAACTGACATTTTAATGAGGCACAGTAATTACGCCGCGTCAGAGCGTCCGACGCGACAGGAATGACAATGTCACTCATAACTTAGCACTTTGTCCAGTGGTGGAATACAATTAGGTTTTTACGGGTTGAGTTCCAGGGAAATATTTTTTTTTGTTTGGAACAAGATTGCGAAGTCTGGAAAGATATGCTTGCGATTCAAAATATTATGCTATGGGAATTATTAATTTTAAGCATTTTAGAGCTTTTTAATAGTAATTTTTGTTGTATATTTTTGAGGCATAAGAGTCTGGCTGTTAACGCGACAGTTGTCGTTTCGATTCCCACTCTGGAAAATTTAATATTTAAAATTGTCATCTTCCTCCCTATTATATTTCATTAATATTTTTTTTATATTTCATTCCCCGGGTGGGAATCGAATCCACAACTGTCGTATATGCCTCCGAGCGACGATGGCCTGAACAATCATTCTTATTAGATTAGATTGGAACTCAAACCCTTTAATAATCAGCTAAACAACGCAACTCATCGATCTAGATCAACATATCATATCAAAAACGACTGCCATACATAAAACATAAAATATTACACATCTAATGTCTCCAATAACTCTCCGCTCCCTCCGTCTCTACGCTGTAAACATCTCAGTAGTGACACAAATGACTTACAAAATAATTTGTTAACAGCAAACGTCGACGGGATTTATGTGACAATAAAATTAATACATTCGGTACGACGATACCAGTTTGGCAACGGGTGATTGTCGCTATGTATCTAGGTGTAGAGGCGGACTGTGTACATACTATAAACAAGACGGTTGTAGGTTCGATTCTCACTCGGGGAAATTAATCATTTAATATTTTCCTCGCTCTAATAACAAGACGAAGCGCAACGTTGATTGGACGACGTTTAGTTCCTTCCTCCACTCAATACACAAGGTCAGAAAATGAGGATTGAAGTTTCTTAACATTAGGTTCCCTCTGCCTACCCTGCCATATACGGAGTACAGCTTGAAGCTTGCAAAAAAAATACTGCATAGCAAGCATACAAGCGGGCGAAGCCGCGTTCAGGTCACTAGTAACCAAATAAACATCAATATTCAACATTCTAAGCCCCAAGGTCGAGTCTATCAATCTCTTCCACACCATTACCCCCGCCAGTCTATACTCAAAGGCGCCGACGTTTGAAAGAACTGCGAACAGCAAATCTCTTTAAACGATGACCAAAGTGTCAAGTCAAGTTTGTATGAAATAACAGCTTAGACTATTATGACATGTTTCATAATAAAAAATACTTATGATATTCACAATTTACATTTTTGCAATGAGAATTGTTTTTTTTATTAACTTCACTCTACATCATAGGAACATATTATTAAGATAACCCGTTCTCATTAAGACACTTCCGTTCTCCACCTTCCACCAAATTCTGAGGCTTTGTGTATTAAGTGGCAGAACTCAACATCACGCGTTGCCTCGTAACCAGAGAAAAAAAATAAAAATATTAAATATATCATTCATCAGAGTAGGAATCGAACCCACAACCGCCACGTTTACAGGCACACCCTTGTGCCACCGGGTTACGAGGACCTCAATAATATTTGTTATTATTTAATATACAAAAGTAAAATTATACAAAATGTTCCATTAGTATGAAACATCAAATAGACTGCTGGAAAAAAGCCCGCTTAATAAAGAAACAGAAGAAGTGGCTTTAAGCTTTCTCCGGAGCTTAAAGTTTTGAATAACAAAGAGAACTTCCAACAAGTACTTTACAACAGTTTCAAAAGATATTTCAACTTTAATATGGAGATGCAAGTCGCTTTATAATAAGTACGAGTAAAGCTCTTGAAATAAAAAATATATGTAGATACTACTCTAGAGTACCTAATAATAACCACCGGAAAATGGGTAACGGAGTGTTTCCCCTGTAATTATCCTGTTGTGTGCGGGATACTGCGTGAAGCTAAAAAATATATTACTAGCTTTTATCTGTGATTTCGTTCACCTCAAATGGAAATTACTAAAAGTTGTATATGACACATTCCAAATCTAATCTATAAATGGAGATTCAACACTTATCTTATAACTCAAACTAGTAGTTTCTGAAATGAGCATGTTCAACTAATGAATACATTTTCTAGTTTCATAATATTAATATAGAAATAGATTATGCCAGACTAAATGAGCTGAACTCTAAAATATATTTGTAAGTATGGTATAATAATGAATACAATTACGCCACCATAAAGAATATTTCACTGAAGAAATATTTACATGTATAAAAGAATTATCCCACATATAGCCGAGTAGGTACAATCTAGTGTTTAGACACTCCGTTTCCCACTGTTTGCATAATTTTTATCTTGTTTCCAGAGTGAGACAGAAAATAATTTTCAATTGTGAATAGTACCCAAAACCGGCGCGTTTACCGTCAGTTAAAAAATATCATTAAATAAACCCCATATATGATTTATATTTAAACCCGTAACTATCGCGTTTGACTAAATATTCAGCCTCGTTATTATTTATAAATCAAATGAATCGCGTGCTTACCATTTCATACAATCATTATGCTACCGACGGTTTACCGCCCACGATAATGATATATGCATCGTTGACGTTACAATTACTATGAACAATACTTTGTTTGACATGTAACATAGGAATGTTTTGGACAAGTTGGTGACAGTATGTCATTTGCTCGTCACGCAATTTCTTGATTTTGTAGGTTAGGTGGAGAATGTAGTGAAAAGTCACTCAATTCTCTACTTATGACCCAAATTACTGCCTTTGAGTGATTGGATTCGACACTAAATTTTGTCTATCCGGGCTAGTGAAAAATACATTTAACATGTTTTACAACAATCGAATATAAAATCAGAAAACACACGCAAAATTAAAATACTGCCTTATTTTCGCTCTTTAAGACGCATCCACAAATACCAACGTATATAACAATGATATTATTAAACATAACACTCTAAACAAACATGTACCCAACGTAGCACAAGCACTAATTAATTAAATCAATTTCACAATCACAAGCAACCCTACCCACCACCAGCAACAAGCTACAAAGGAAATATTGGATAAATCTAACTATCGAAGAAGCGCACCGTTCCAAAACAACGTATCACCCTTGACATGTTCCAATCAACCCGAACATCAGACACACGCCGCAAACGTCTCGATACAATCGAAACTGCAACTGCATTTCACGAGGCCTTTGATACGTCCATCGGTTGTCTGTCCAACGATTGTGCAGGAACCAATCTAGCCAGACCCCCTATCCTATTAACAACTATCTGTAAATACCTTTAGAGGAACAGAACGGAAGCTCAAGACATCATGGACGCTCGCTCTTTGAATTCTCCATACATTCATTTCAATTGTCAAACCCTACGTAAACAGGGGTGATAAATTAATACCCCCTAGAACATTAGAGAGTGATAATAAAACACACATTAAAGTGTAATTGCTGACAACCCTCGTATTTTGTTTGTGGTGGGCATTTTTCGGCATGTCCAATTCTGGTTTTCCGAATTTAGAGATATTTTCAATCTAAGATAAGAAGCAATGGATAGCTGGTAAAACGAAGATGTGGGTTAAGTGGAAGAATATAATATCGTGTTACGGAGTGTCTAACAGCGAAATTCACTCTCGAGGGTAATCGGGCACGAAAGCGTCTGGTAATAAAAGTGGTCGTAAAATTGTAACGTTACGACCCGTGAGACAGTAAAGTGCACTCGATAGCACACTGATACAGTTTTTTGGGTTTCCTTTCTATGTTTACTTGATTTATGGGTTTAAATGGTGACAGGATATTGCTGCGTGACGTTCTTCCTTTATTGACTTCTGTTTCGATTTAGTTTTGGGGTAAATTTGTATCTTGTGGTTCATTTATTAATTGTTTAATCGCTGCACTATTTTTGTTTGAAAAAGAATAGTGTTTTTTATGAAATAAAAATATAACTAAAACAGTAGACCAAAATTCTATTTCTTTCTCGTCTATCTCTCCTCAAAAATAAATGAACCAACAAAGAAATCTTATTTTTATTTTTCCTTTCAATTTTATAAGACTAAGCTCCAGCTATTTCACTTTACATTCATTGTAACTAAGCAGCTGCCTTTGAAAGGCTTTATCTCCCACAGTAATTGGTCGTAAGGCGCGCGTTTTACGAGAGTCGGTGATTTTATCCTCTCCGGCTTTTGTGTAGTATTGTACTTAGCGTACAGGGATCATTGTGTTGACAGGATTACTTGGGTTATTTATATATATGTATCTATATCTATACATCTCTGTATATATATCTATATATAAAAATATGTAGGTATAGCGTTGTACTCTATTTTTCTCTTGTTTTAGTTGTAACAAAATTGATTTTTGATTTGCGCTTGTTTGACGACTGGCGCAAATTACTTTAAAATTTTATGTGCCTTTAAAATTTATATAAAATTTGTTTGAAACATGAACTAATCTATAAGGCCTTCGCGTGTTCGTCTGTCATACATCAATCTACTCTAATAGATAGCCCGATACAATTCTATTTATGCAAAGTTTTCAATGTTCTCTTCGCATGCCGATCGCCTATTCGCAACGATAATTCATAAATTAGATATACATACCTTATTCATAAAGACTATGTTCTTGTAGGTTATATTATTAGTAGGAATTAAATAAGTAATAAGTTTTCCTTGTAAAATATGAAAAGTGACAAAAAAAAATATAAATAACATATATTTATATAAAAAAAATATAAAAAAGCTACTTTACCCGCGTTGCAGGGTTGATAAAGGAAACGTAGTAACAACTAAATGACACCGTTCCCCACTTTCTGTAATTTTTTTTAGATATTAAGTGTAGAGTGGCGGAACTCAAGACGGTGCTTTTTCTATTAAACATGAAAATGTACATGATTTAAAAATTATAATTTGTGTGGGGATTTAATCCACAACCACCGCAGTGTACACGTTCACACAATAAAAGTACAAAAATTACGATATTAATGTAAAACTATAAAATACAATATTTTTTATATTTAACATAACATTAGCACACATTTGATATTGATAATCTCCCCCTCTATCAAAATAGAGTTGTTCCCCAATATTCATAATTACCATGAAAAATAGCCCGATGCTATCTAAAAGTACATAAAATACAGGGTGTGTTGAAAATTATTTAGCTGTTTGTTAAATTACGTCTATTTTTTATGGAAAAGCCAAGGCAGACGAGCACATGGGTCACTTGGTGGAAAATGATTTCCGACGCTCACTTTTCCCAATTTTTTTGTTTTGTATAGCTTGAAGCTTTTTTCTTTAAAGTTTCTTTCTACTAGAACGAGCCGCTGCACACAATCCGCCCAACTTTAGAGACATTAGCTGTGCAGTAGCGAAAGTCACCGCCGTGTTATGTCTATATAATATGAAATGAGAATAATTTAAATATAATTTTTCCCCAGAATGGGATAAAACCCATAACCATCGTCAAATGTTCTCCCACCGCAAAGAAGACTTTTTAATGCACTATTAATACTTATTTTAGTCCGTCCGTCCACATGCAAGTATTTGTCACAAGAACTCTTTGAACCAACGATCTTTAACATTTCAACCAATATTTCAAACATTACAACCATTTCAACACACTACATAATTCATCATAAAGCCAAGAGATATATCTAATGATATATTAGATCGAAATCTTTATTTGTCAATTAAATTCGACCGTTAGAGCGAGTTAGTGGAGATTAAAGAGATTGTTATTTTTGTCGTTTTATATTTATTCTGGGATGGTTTATGAGGGACAGGTGGTACGGTTAGGGATGGGACGGTGGGATGATATTTATTATAATTTTAGCATGCGTGCTGAGGCCGTCTTAGTGCAAGATCAATAGTCTCAAGATTGTGAGTTCGATTCTAGGATTCGATATTCAGTGAATGAATTATTTTCATTTTCTCGCTTAGGACTAGAACTAAAAAGAAAAGAAAAGAAAATTTTTCTATTCCTACCATACAATTAAACAAGATGTGATCACATAAAATCATATCACTTTAAAGAATCTCAATAATAAGTGATTTAATATTACCTCTACTATGTATGGCCATGGATAAATTTGCTTCCAAAGTGACCATCCCTAAGTTTCATCATCTATTTTCACAATTCATAACTCACGCCCGCACCCAATCAAAGAACGATGACATATTTACACCAATTACTCAGTAGTGTTATAAAATAAAATCTTCTATTCAACAGTATCATAAAGAAATATAAAATTATATTAGAATTATATTTTTAAATTATTAATATGAAAAATGATGTGTTGAAGTGGTTCTGTATGAACGCGATATTAGTAGGTTGAAATTGAAGTTTGGGACTGCCAACTCTAGGTCGATATAATCTTTCTCTAATAAATTTTACAGTTTATATCTAAGTAGATATCAGTACTTACTTGCTTACTTTGATCACATTTCGAGCTCCACAAAGCGCAATGAAAACAGACGAGGCGTGAGATACCTCTAATTAATTAACGATAATAAACCATTATGAAATGCTAAGGCGGCTGGAAGGGGCAATGTCTTTGTAATGTTCATGATTTTGTATATAATTTTGAGTTTATTTCGCTTCAACGTTTCTTGGGTTGAATTTTGTAAGAATAACTAAGAACTTTACTTGTATATGGCTATTTATATTTGTTTTTTCATATTAGGTTGATGTTTTAGAACCTCTTATGTCTCAGTTCGACTGGAAATTATGTTTTTGAGTTCGGTTCCCAAATTCCCGAAATGAATTAGTTTCATTTCCTCGCTCAGGCACGACGAACAGTGTTGTTGGCTTATTCACGTAACTACGAAGAATAGAGAGAATCTCGACACTGGGTGCTCGCTCATCTTACCGCTTTTAGGAGCGTATAGCTGAAAAATTTAAATGTAGGTACGTTGAAAATGTTGTTAAACAGGAAGAAAAAAATATTAAAAAGTCTCTCTAGATTACTTGAAAAGAAGTTTATATTTTGTTCTTGTCAATAAATCATTATTTGTGAGAATTCTTCATATTTTAAATACGAATGTTTTCCTAAATTAAATTTATAAGTATAAATCTCAAAGTAGTAATCTAAGTAAATCCATCTTTTCACTAAGACACGAGCAATCTTCGTTTTAATAGCGTCGAAGAGGATATAAGGTAGACTAGAAAAATATATAATTTTCTCATTTTAAGGCACCTTCACAGCTTATAGCTTAATAAAGTTATTGCAAACACTCTAAGTATAAGGTAAGATAAAGAAAGTGAACTTTCATAGCAAAGCTGCTATTTTCACCCCCCTAAGATAAACTAATCCGCGGGATTAGGAAAAACTCACGGAACGTGTTAATCATTGGTACATTATCTTTTCACGCTATTTTGGTGGAAATTTAAAATCAATGTGAGTAAAAAGTTGGCGTTGGGTAAAAAATATTATTATTTACTTAAAATATTGGCAGAAAAATTATGTTATATATTAAGAAATATATAATATTTTCTAAATGAACTCAAAATCAGAATTTACTGTCGTTATCTGTCTTTACTGTCTATTTTGACTAGAATAAAAAGGTCAGAACAATGAAAATAAGTGTTAGACGGTTAACCAGGATGTGTATAGGTCTTAACGACTATATTCCATACCTATAAGTGCTAATATCATAAAGTGTTTGTTTGCACGCCCTAATCTCTGGAATTACCAGGCTAATTTCAAAAATAGTTTTGCTTATGAAGGCCACGCTTATGAAAAGCTAATTGCTAATTACATACATATCACAATAAATATCAACATGACGAATCTCAACAAAACACCTACTAATATCAAACTATTAAACTCAAAGATCTACCTAATGTTGTCTTTCCATTAGGAATGCCTGATTCCTTGATACAGAAAAAGAGGCGTGAGTAAGTAATTATATACTAGTGGCAGAAGGAACCTCATATTAGGACACTTCAGCTTCCCATTTTCCGACGAAGTTTCGAGACATTGTGTATTAAAAGGCGAAACTCAACGCCGCGTTTTGCATAGTATAGCAAATATTCTACTGCGCCAGGAAAGTTCAAAAAATATTTTCATCAAGCAATTTTTCTAAAATACCCTCCTGTTCATATACGAACGAATTCATAACAGTTCAAAAATTGAATTACTCGTGCGCTGGCGGCTACACAAAACGCCTTAGGCCAGGGGAGGTCTATACAGGGTGTATAATTTTTAGTATTTGTAGTGAACAGAGAAGCAATTTCCGTGCCTCGGGCGATTGTTGCCGACGCCGTTATGAGTGGGTGTGGAGCTTTGGTGGACGTAATATGGTTTGCTTTTAAATTTCAATTTAGTACTAAATTTGACTATGACCTATAGATATTTGTGGATATTTAATTTTTTATTATAATAACTTGTCCTAATGTTGTGAAGATACTATCTTGAGGAAATCTAGTAGTGACATGTCGTTCATAGTTGAATCGAGTCGAGATTTTGTATAATTTGGCTATAACATAATAATAAGTTTAAGCGGGCAAAGCCACGTTTGGGTCAATAGTAATATAGAAGAAAAAGTGAGCCGTTAAGAGGAACTTAAAATTGAGAACAAACTGATTTATCACTAACTTAGTTATAAATCCTAATAGAAAAATATTCTAATCAAAGCTGCTTATTATATTATTTAAATTAAAGTCATATTTATCTTCAATTTATCATCATATTTTTATAACAAATTAAAATAATCCATTTTTATGCTAATCTTAAACCAGTATCTAGTAAATTGCTTCGTCAATTTTAAATCCCCAAAATTCAACATTGAGCATCTATTCTCACAAAAAACCAGTATTCAACAAGAAAGAAATAAATAAATACACGTCACGGTATAAAATTATAAGTCCAAATCTAAGGATTCAAAGAGAAAAGGCACCGACGTGACCCCAGTAATGATCTCACGTACACCGTGCGTGTCGCGATAAAGGGTTAAATACATACTAACAACCTAACGTGACTTACAAATCTACTATTATTATGTTATTGTGGACGTGTCGTTGCGGCCTCACATTTACATACAATTTAAAGTAAAATGTAGGCAATAATTCATGGCGACTGTTTTGTTACTTTAGCATTTCTATTATAAAGTGCTTTAGTCGACTTTTTACTTGTAACCGACGCTAGGAAACCGTCTGGCCTGTTTGCATCTGAATAAATATTTTATTTCACGCTCAACTATAATTTATATGAGTTTATTTGTTTATACGTATTTGCAAGACGACTTAATACAGCGTGTTCTTTATAATGGAAAACGAATTCGACGAAACAAATAATAATATGTACACGCTCGACGAAAGAACTTAAAAATTAATCACCAAATCAGCATATAAATAAAAACGACTGTGAATAAAATAATTGGTATAGAACAAAACATATTTTGTTCGTTGAATCGACGTATCGGTTCATTATTGATGCATCGTTTAACACGAATTCAAATGAAAGCTTTATACGAACGGGAGGTTTATTAAATATTTTTATCACGATTTATGTCCAATTAGTTGGTTGTGCGTGAATTGAATTGTTTGTGGCCGTAATCCGTATAAATATCCATAATATTTATGGTGAAGTCAGGTCATTTCAATGGGCGGCCCGAAGGCGCTCAGCGGGTGACCGTTTACAACAGTTTATTATGCGGCGGCGAAGGGTTACCATTGTATGACGTTTTCATGTTAATTTAAACGCTGACAAGGTGGTCTTAGAGTTTCGTGGTAGATTTTTTAAAAATATGACACGATGGTTGTGCAATTGGAATATGTTTGACGGTTGTTGTGGGTTCGGTTGTCAATTGAAGCGTTTTAAAAAAAAATTGTTTTTGTAATGTTTTTTAAAATGTATGATATATGAAAACTAGCCGGTCGAGCGCAGTTTCGTCCCCTCAATCTTGTATATAATCTTCTTTATTGTACTAAGATACATCTCAAAAGGTAGTTTTTGCGTGACAGTCGAACACACATCCATCCCCAAAAACTTACAGTATATTAGTACAGTTTTAACATAGCAGGATTGAATCCACACCTCTTGGAAGTTTTCTAAAATAATATTTCTCTTTCTTAAGTGTGGAATAAATTTATATTTTTTAATAATAAATTTTAAAAGTAGGTACACCTCTAGACATTAAATAAAACCTTTCGTTTTGTAGTCGTTTCGTTGTTCTAGTCTTATCAAATAAAACAGTAATGAGTTCTGTCATTATTGTTTGAACCCTAGCTAGTCTCTACTTACCAAAAAAATATAAATAAAAATTGAATTAACAAAAAAAATTAACACTTTCAAGTCTTGATTGATTTATTAGAAACTAACATTCTGTTAAAAAAAAACTTGTTGTACAATGTTGAATATACCTGTTCGTGGGAACGGCAGCAGTTTTATCAAATGACGAGAAGAAACATATGTAATTTATGTTATTTTCTACACTTGACAGTTTAGAAATTTCAATACAAAACACACACACTAAAAAAAACACAAACAAACACTTAGAAACTGTAACCGCGATGGTTGTAGGTTCAATTCCCACGTGGGGAGAATTGTTTTGATTTCCTCGCTCTAATAAGAATATATAGCGCTGTGATGAGTTTCGTTAACACACAATTTTTACGTATATTGGCTTTCAGCATACAATATTAATAGCCCTAATATGGAAGAAAGCCATGCCTATTTCACTACGAGTATGTTAAGACACTTCATTTCCAACACACCGCCCAATTTTTGAGATACTGTTATGTTACCAAAACGATGTTACGAAAATTATTCATTCCCCCGTATAAGAATCGAACCTGCAACCGTCACGCTTACATTAAAACACTGTCACTTCGCAAAGACAGCCTTAATACTAGTTTTAAATAGCAAACCAGCAGTGGCACGTTTTCAATCTAGGTACAATAACATTTTGCCTCGCAGTCCACGCCACGCCGACTGGAAGATAGATGGCCGCCAGTGATTTATTGAAGCATCAGCCACTCCTATTTATGCATTTATTGTGAAGGAAAAGCGATCATAATTCATAACGTCATGCTCCCGAAGTGGAAGTGGTGGCGAGTTTGAGTTGGCTGGGTCTTATTGTATTCTTCTAAGTAAAGATTTTACTTGTAATTAGAATATAGCAAAATATCTAATAGCTTGTAGAACTTCTTAATATATAAATATAACAGAGCGTTCCAACTTTATTATACTAATAATTTTCCGAAATTATATTTTTTATAGATTTTTTTTCCATTCCACCGTAGTAATCGGTGCTCCGTTCCCTATGGCGACCTTGGGCTAAGTAAAATACGTTTAAGTTACAGAAAAAAGAAAAAAACTCATTTTTCCATACTCTCGCTATACTCTTATAACTTGCCCAGTGTCAATAAGACGGCTCCAGAGCTCATTAGGCCAAAGATAATCAATCATAGTGAATTAACGCGGCTGAGGCCCTCGCTTACTTATTACATACATTAAGTAAACAACACGTATTTTGAAATTTAACTATCTTAAGTAAGTATATATGTGTATAGTTTAATACGGAGAGTGTAGTGAGTGACCTTTCACTTTGGTATATATATTTGTTTGCTTCACGCTGTATCCTGTATTTAGCAGGGTAGACAGAGGGAACCTAGTACTAAGATACTCCGTTCCCATTAAAGCAGTGGGAACGGAGTCGGCAGTGGCGGCAGTCGATGCCGTGCTTTTTCTCGTTTCCAGAGCGCGGAAATGAAAACATGAAATATAACATTTTTACGTATTTTATATATTTTTACACATTTTCAATATATCATTGAAATTGGTATCCTTGATAGTTTAAATTTAAGCTAATTGAGAATATCTTCTCTACTTCTCTATTGAGAATATATTCTCTACTTGTTTTGTTCAAAGCAAATAAATTAGCTATAGGTACGAACGCGATATCCATTATCAATATTCATATAAAAGTTAAAATTTTTCTGTTACTGAGTAACTGCCACAACTTGTATTTTTTTACTTTTAATAATATTCTATTTTCAGTCTCGCATTTTAATTCACATGGCAGGATGGGCAGGGACAAGGCACTCTTAGTGTCAAAGCACTCCTTACGCCGCTCTTCATCTTACCTCCCATCCACTGAGCCACAATGGCATCCATATTACTAAATTAAGTAAACCAAAACAAACTAACAAACTATTCAGTAGACAATATACAGAATAATATAACACTACGTACACCCAATTAGGGATCCGCAGGCAATACGATATGCTATTCGCTTCATAATGAAACAACTGACCAACAAATTGTAACAGCGCGTGCGGCAAACGAGGGTGGGACCTTATTACGTGAGGATAGGATTTAATAGAATGTGTACAGACTAGATATAAGTATATATAGACGAGATATTAGTATTTTTGATTAGTTTTATATGTAAAGAAAGATTTTTATTATATTTATATAAACGAGTCGGTTGTAGATTCGATTTCCATTCGGGATAATTAATTTTCATTTCCTAGTTCTGGTACATAGATAAAGCGACGTTGGGCTCCCAATTCGTATTCCAATTGACAACATGAAAAATGGAGTGTTGTAATACTAGGTTCCCTCTGGCTGACTAACTCTACTACATATGGGATATATATATATAACAAGTAGGTACTAGAAATGACGCAAATACAATTTTAAACACAATACACGCTCCTAAGTATATTTCGATCACACGATAACCAGTTCACTTACTCCCGTCTTCATACAAAATGAATACCTGTCAACAAATAATAAGCAATTACAGCGCTATATAGAATTTATTTAATGGTACACTCTCAAAAAAGGGGTCGTATTATTTGGAAGTCAACTAGAAAGTGGGTTTAGTATATTTTTCGTTTATCTTAGGATTTTTATTTTTTTTATATTTTTTTAGCTTTACACTAGTAAAAATATTTAAAAAATAAAAGTAGGCATAGGGAACATAGTTCTCCATCTTTCCGCCCAATTTTCATGAAATTGCACTGCATTATAACGTCCTCTTTTATTTAATAATCTTAATAACTATTAAGATTTTCTTTATGATTTAGTATTTCATCATCAGATATTTCCCATAGATTTGGAGAAAACGTTACTAATATAATTAAATCAATGAATTCTGTTTACCGTATTTTAATTTGATTGAGAGGGAAATATAAATATATTTTTTTTTAAAATAGTATTATAAATTATAAGCACGTTAATATATATATACGTACTCCCAGTAATATAAAACCATGGTGTCCCCACAATATTTTGAAAGGTAAACGCTCAAATTAGCGTTGAACGTCGTCAGTACACCATGAAATCCATCACCACTCAAATACAGAAGGTGGTTTTGTAAGAACTTGTTATTACATGGTCGGTTTACTGCTTATTCTAATTGCGTGAACGTTTGTTTGTCAAACTGACTGCTATACTATTGTCGTTAGTTTTTTTTGTTATAGTCTTTTAAATATATTTAAACGTATGGGATGTAACACTTCTTCTTTTTATATTTTATAAATATGGCAATAAAAATTTTTCCAGCTTGACGCTGTATGCCTGTAAGGGAGGGAAAGTAAAAATTAAATGAGTTAATTTCTTTGAGTAGATATCGAATCCATAATCCCTTGTAATAACGTCCGTAATTATATTATAATTTCTTATTCCCATTTAAATAAATTCAATAAATATAAATTTGTAAAACCAGATTTCTTATTACCGTATTAAACTATTTTAATCGCTACTAAAATATATAAAGTAAAATAAAAATACAAAACCATATTCCTAGAAACAAGACATAAAACAAAATAAATGAACCCGCTACCTCCGGCCCATTAGTTGGAAACCCCATAACAATTCTAACGAATATTTAAGCAAAATCATAACTCCTTTGATCTCAACACGAACGAGAGGAAATGCAAATTATCTATGAATTACAATCAATTTCTTTTAATCATTCGCAACTGGCGTAATGACGTGTCAGAGATGGATGGCTCCACTCAAACCAGTTTTTAGTTTACAAACAAACAGATATACTCATTTTAACAAGTTTCAACTTTAAAATATACGTAATAAAGCCAATTTTCCTTTAGTTAAAGATATTTTAGATTAATTTGCCTAAAAATAACAGTATTCATGATGATTCGCGATGCGTGAAGCGATTTAACGCTTTGTTAAACGTATAGAAGTCCTTTGATTGATCTAAGTCTTTTTTTCTTTCTTTTACGTTTTTATATTGAAATGTCGCTTAAGAATAACAGTTGATATTTAATATTATAAAAAACGAGTTAAGTAACTTTGTTATAAGTTAGTTGTTACTATTTAATATTTTGTATAATATTTTTTGTTTAAATTGTTATATGTATAGTGACAGGTATTATGAAGTTAAAAAAATATTTGTTTGCTCTAATCTCAGAAACATTTGTTTCGAATTCAAATATTTTATTTGTATCGGATAGTATTGCATAATCATTCATCAGGAATGGCCATAGAACTTAATAGATACATCAAGTTAATTGTTTAGATGTAGGATAAATCTGCACCTGCAGTCATAGAGTCATTCAGTCACTTAGAATGTTCCCCCAATTCTTAGATATCGAAAAATATTAGACCGTGTCAATTGACTTAGATCTATATATAAAAAACACATAAGCAAAACTTATCCCACAGATAAATTATAAAAAATAATGATATGGTGTCTCTAGTTAAAACTACTAGGTCAGATAAGATTTTCCGTTGAATCGTCTTACAGATCCACCAATACAAGTAAAAATATATATTAAAATTTCTTAATACCTCTAATACCTAAAATATTAATTTTAACTAATAAGTAATAACCTTTCATACATAAAAACATTAACCTAACAAGCAATTTATCTAATGGTTAAGTACTAAGTGTTAAATAGTGACACAGATAGTAAGAAGCTCAATCGTAGTATGCTATAGTACAATTATTGTATGTAGAGCGAAGCAAACAGTTGCCGACATGCTATCTAGACGTTCCGGTGGGACTGTGCTTCTCAAATGTCAAAAATTTAGGTCAAATACTATCTTTGGATGTTAGGAAATGGTAATCCAGATAAGGTTAAACTGAAACACTTCCCTACTTTTTGGTTAATTTTCAAGATTTTGCTGGTTATTAGAGTCTCGAGGAAAGAAGAAATGAGGATGAGTTATTTTCGATTCCTTGCTTTCTTTATATAGATCATTTTATTGAGTTCTGCCACTCAGCATCTTAGTATCTTAAAATGGGGTGAAAAGATGTGAATACAGTACCCTCTAACACCTCTGAACACAGAGCGAAAAAAAGTATTTTTTTTATATATTATGAAATAACAATTTGATATACAGCTGGATGAAATCTTTCAATAAATTACATATAATTATAATTAATTATTCAACTTATTTCCCCAAAATGAAATTGGATAAAGCACTCAAATTGAATAAAACACTCAAACTAACCAGTACAAGTTTAAGTTCCACTGTCCCCAACAAATACATCGCAGAAGCGATTCAAGCTGGCGACGGCCGACAACCACTTAGTGGCTTTATTGTGCTCCTCGCGTTCCTATAACGGCAGGGAATTGCAATTTTAGATATGGCAAGTAATAAAATTGTATTTACCAAAAATTCTTTGATAAAATTACACAAATTATTGTCACATATTAATCAACTTATAAAGAAATAATATCTTTTTCTATAACAAAAAAAAACTAAGAAACAAAATCTCTATATATATGCCAGATACTGTTATAAACTTCGAGATACATACTTAGATACATGAAGAGCTGAGTCCATCAGCCACACCAGATGTCCCAAGAGCAAATTATTCAATTTTGATTAATTTTTCGGTATTTTTTTCATTTTTTTGAAGTATATTTGTCAAATTCATTGTAAAGGCAAAGCGGTACTGTATGTAAAATCAAACATTTGTCATAAAAAATCTTATTTAGACTCCACCCATATCCGAAGTTATTTTTATTGTATTCAATTACGATTGTTGATTGTATTTTTACTTTGAATAACGGAGCTTCAAAGCATCCTTGATTACCACGAAATATTCAAGAATGTCTATAAAAACTCAGCTCTGTGGCCTAAGAGATCGCTGAAAGCAAGTCACCGTGTGACTTCCGTAGATAGCTCTCGCTTGACACGAACACCCATCTACTTGGCTGAACTGAAACCTATACCCTGTATTATGCATAATGTTGTGCTATGTTGAGATTGCATCATAAATTTGTGCAAGGATAGAGTTTTTGTGATATTATGAAATAAATATCGAGGCCAGTCGTGGCGCAGGAGGAGAAGCGTGTAGACGCGACAGGTTGGGCGTTCGATTTCCACACGAGGAAATACAATATTTAATTTCATTTGTTTGTTGTTGTTCGTTGTGTCGAGGTAAAGCGTGGCGATGAGTTCCTCTACTCAAGACACGTTCCAGAATTTGACAGAAAATGGGGAATAGAGTATCTTCACATAAGGTTCCCACTGCCTACCCTGTTGTGTGTGGAATACAGCGTGAAGCTGATTTTATTTGATTTTATTTAACATTCTAACATTTTCATCGAAAACAAAGAAATATTTTAAGCTTACAAACAGCTTAAGTAAGCTAGCATATGTTAAGCTTATCTCGTGCTGGCATTTGCTAAATACGATACTACGTATCGGCTGCAGTCGTGCCAAGACTTCTGTTAACACTGAGTGTACATTTTTATATATACAATTATACATATATTTATACAGCTTTAAAAGTTAAGAAATAGCATTGATTGTAAAAGTTTTACTAGTATATTTATAACTTCACGCTGCATCACGCTCAGAGTAGGAAGACGGAAAAAACCTAATATGAAGACATTCGATTCTTCACGCATCGTTCGATTTTTGAGATATTTTGTGTCGCCGACAACGCCGTTCTTTGTCTTCTTACCAAAAGGAGAAAATAATAAATATTTTATTCACTCGGACGGAAATCGAAACCACAACCTAACGTTAGATTATTTTATAAACTTGTTTATAATATTATTTCGTACTGGATCCGAATTTTTATCAACAAAGCAATTTTCTCTTTAGTAAGTATATTGCTGTACTTCACAAGTTGAAGCATCAGCGCTACGCTATCGATGCTTGTGATCTTTGAACAAGCTACGTTTAAAGGAAAAGATTACTATACGTTGAAGATAAAGGTAATAATAGATAAAGAACTTATAAGAAACGTTTGCGGCGTTGAATTCCGCCATTCAACACGCAATTTCTCAAGAAGTGAGTGAACGGAAGTGGGAAACGAAAGTCTTAATGGGAACGGAGTGCCTCACTAAAACTAAGTTCCATCAGTCTTTACTGCTATTTAAGGAATGCAGCGAGAAGCTAAAAAAAGTTCTGTAACATTAAATGTCATTAAAATCAAAATTAGCATATTAAAGATGATTTTAATACATTAATAATGGAGGCCGAAATGAGGAAAAGGATAGCTTTTTCTCACTTAACTTCATAAAAATACAAAATATGCAAAAAATACAGTGAAAAAGAATATTTAAATTTTCAGAAGTACTTAAAGTAATAACATAGATAAATAACTCGTAACAAGCATATACGGATTTCGAAGTTTAACGTGTGGCTTAGTAGTCAAAGCATTTAGACAACTTCCAAGGCAGGTTCAAATCCATGGCATTATTTTATGAATAAATTCTCAAAGAATATATAATTACAGCTTAAAAAAGAATGTATAATTACAGCTTAAAACAAAATCCAAACGTCCAAAAGCTCATTATTCCCTCCCTAATTTATAGAAAAGTTAACAAGCAATGTGGGAATGACACAGCAAATTACCTTAAAGACGTCGGCGTCCGCCTTTGAAGACACGGTAGCCGGCGAGCGTGACAGTCGACGTCGGCGACTGTTTTATGTTGCAGGGCTACCGCTGTCTAGTTTTAGCTAATAATATTTTAGTTTAGTTATTTATTTTTTAGATTTTTTATAGTATTATACGAGAGCGAAAATAATTATGACGCTCGTAGTATAGCGGCACAGAATGAAAACTCGACAGTTGTGGGTTGTATTCCCTCTCGGGGAAATTAAACAATTTTACTTAGTCGCTTTAGTAACCAGATAGAGTTGTATTCCTAAACCGATGGAATGAAATCAATTCACGGTAAATATATCATATAATATTTAGTTCCTCTTTTAGTTTAGTTGGATAAAATGCTATAATTTATCAAGCAATATAACTCTTAATAGCCTATCTTTAAATACCTTTAAGTTTCGACCATTGTTATGTTTATATGGTTGCCTTAAATCGAAATAGAACCCAGAACCATTATGTAAAATATTTTTGTAAAACATTATGGTACAATTTGGCAATAAAGCGGGCGAAACCTTTTTTAGTACAATAATAAACCACAGTCGCCATCCCTAGTAGTCAGCGTGTAAAATGTCAGCGATTACGGGCAGCGTGAAGCCGACCGCGGCGCCGTCACCACTCGCGGCCGACAGCTATCCCTCTGATTAATACCACTTTCGATGTAAACACCTGTAATTATCTCGAAAGATCATTATAATTGGAAAAAATGGCAACCTAGCTATTATATAGATACTATTTAATGTGGTTAAAGGTGCTTAAAGTATGGGTAATTATAGATATTTATTAAATAGGTGTAATTGGGCTTCTAGGCCATCTTTGTAGAGTGGGACAGAATGTAATTGTAGACGCGATGGTTGTGGCTTCAGTCTCTGGAAGTATTCAATTCTTAATCACAACTTGGCGTAGACAAATTATATATTTGAAAATATTACAAAATAAATGACGGTAGAAATGTACCACATAGCTACTGGTTTTTGTTGCTACAATTCCGATGCAAATAGAAGCAATGCGAAAAGCAAAAAAAAAACGTTGAGCGACCTTTAAACCTGACCTCTTATAATACCAATAATAGAAATTAGTGTCTAATGAATATATTATGACCTAAAATAAAGTCCGCCCCTCAAAAATCACCGTAAAATAAACGAACAGATTTACAATTTGTTCAAAATTAACAAGCCAACAGAAAACTAAATAAAGGATAACAAATAATAATTTCGTTCTCAGAAAAGTAATAATAATCATATACATAAATTTACATCAACCGGGCATTGAACTGGCTACATCTGCTAAAGCCATAATCATAATATAAAAATCGTTTACAGTTTCATTACTTATAATTAAGATATAAAGAATGTTATCTCCATCAAACTCTTTAAGATTATTTAATGAGTATCCCCGTGATAAACTATCTAGGACTTATCATGAGAATATATTATATTAATTAAAAATAATATGTTATCTTAATGCTTTACAGGTTTTTAATTACAAAGATATATTGCAGCGATAGCACAAGTTAATGTGAAGGTTGTGAGTTCGATGTCAAGTGGGGGGTATGATTTACTTTCTTTTAATATTGTGCTTAGATGATATGCGACGTTGAGTTCCCGCACTCTACATGCTTGTAGAGTCATTTCAGTTCAGTTTCAGTAAGCGCGATGGTTATATGTTCAATCTTTTTTCAGAGGAATAAATTATTCACATTTCATGTCTTCGCTCACGTGACAAGATAGAGTTCCGTCCCTCAAGATGCAATATCTCGAAAATTCGGCAGAATGAGGAGAACGGAATGTCTTAACACGCAGTTCCCTCTGTCTACACTGCAACATGCGGGATACAACGCGAAGTTAAAAAAAATGTGTTTTTAATATTTTACAAATATTTAATTACTAAGATATATTATAATGGTGATATCTGTTAAGTAAAATATATTTTGGTAACCCTAAATATATATGTATAAACGTGCAAAATATTGCCAATATCTTAAAACTGTGAAAACATAATTGGTTTTTGAATATTTCTTTGAATGTTTTATTATTTAATCATTATGTAGTTTACTGTACCTTTGAAAATTAAATGAGAAACTTGAAAAACAGTTTCTTTATATTTTGCGGAAATAAATGATTGTATTGTTGTACGATGGATGTAAGAAATAATTATATGAAAATTAAGACACTTTTTTACTTTCAGGAAAATATATACCTAGTAATTAGTATCATAATATTATGTATAAAGAATTAAACAGTTACAAAGAAAATATTATACAAATTAAGCAAAAATTAATATTAAATATCAGAACTACTTAGCAAACAACCCAACTAAAACCCTATCTTTATATTAAATGCAACAAAAAAAGCATTTAAATATTAACATTTCTATAGAATTCTATAGAAAAATGAAAAGTCTAGTCACGATTACACTAATACCTACAAGTGGTTATTAAAACGAGGGTCCCTTCGTAAGCTAAACAATGAGATAGCATTTCTTTGCGGCTCGGGTGGTCGGCAATACAAATCCCAGCGCTACCTGAGGCAATTACGCAAAAAGAATATTAAATACTCATATTTTACGTTCTTTTTGTTATAAAAAAAAATTAAATTTACTGACTTCATAAATGTTTTTACAGTATGAAAATAGTTTTTCATACTTTTTATGTTGTGAGGTAGGGTCTGGCTGTATACATGATGGCCATGGGTTCGATCGCAATTCGGGGGATGAATTATTTTACTGTTTCCCTCTACTCTAGAACTTTTTTCTTTTTTCTTTTACTCTAGAAAGTTTTGAGTTCCTCCACTAAGCTCAAAAGGAAAACATAGAGCGTAAGCATAAGTATTTACACTTCATAAAAGAAAGGGAAGAATTCAAAAGAAAAAATATGCATTTCTTCTCCTTTTTTTAATTCAACCTGGGACCCATGAAATTGTGCACAAAGTCACTCCTCCATAGTTGAGAAATCGATATGAATGTATCATAATTGACATTTAGAATCTTCAATATTTCAATGAAGTTGACGTGAGGATTGTCTACGTACACTACTAACGACATCTATGAGAGCTTTTTGAAAGCTTAACTAATATCGAAAACTGAGTATTTTTTATAAAAAAACCAAATAAATGAACAAAAACTTGAATTACTTGAAATTAAAAGAATTTGAGTATAAAAATATACATTTTTTACTTTAACTTAAACAAAAAATTATATTTTTTTAAATTATTGTATGAAAATAAATTATGACTAAAAAATTGAAAAATAAAAAATAAAAAAACAACACAAGATATTTCATACATGTAAAAACACAAAAAAAATATATTTCAATTAAAAAAAACCACAGCATTTAGAAACAAAAACAACAAAAACGAAAATCAAACAAAAAAGCTCAACAAAGCTCATTACCAAAAATCAACTTCCGTTCCATACAACCGACACCCACACACACCCATACAAACATACATATTTCATACAAAAATCCTTTCATCAGACCGCTAGAGTGAGACAGTGACTGAGACATTTAACAGGGTGTCAAGTAGTGGGGCACAAGGCGGTAAGCTCCCGCAAAGTATACAAAATGCAAAAATGGCGACAGAAGTGACAACGTGTCAGTGGTGGGGGGGAAGCGAGACCTCAGTCCAACGCCGAACGTCGTACAGTAAAGACGTGTGTGGAGTGATGTGATACAGCGTGATCGTGATAGTGATATACAAGATTTAAAAAAAACTGGAGAAGGATAATATTTTGTGGAGCACAATGCTCACGTCCAGCAATCAGTATTTAAGACCGGATTACTTATCGCCGTTGCCAACTACGGTAGGTTTTAATTTTTTGTGTTGGATAAGTGTAGATTAATTGGATTTAATATCTTGTGCGATTTTTATAAGTAAATTTAAATAATTAATTAAATAATATTTTTTTTAAATCCCACACAATTCAGAGTGGTAAATTATATTTGAAGTCTATTTGGGGTGTAACGATCAAAAATAATATTTTTAAATATGTATTTTCTCGAGCTTTTGTAAGTTTTTTTAAATTAATTACACAATATGATATGTTGATAATAAAATGAAAAAATCTTTAAAACAAAATATTATCGAGTTAATTGTAATATATTAATTGGAACCCTTAATTATATTTCAAAAAGGAGTATTTAAAAATTGTAAATAAAACTGCAAAAATCAAAAATATACCATTAAAATTTTAAAAATAATATTGTACTACAAACATACAAAATATATACAAAAATATGGCTAAAATTGAATTTAAATTTAAAAATATATTAATATGTAATATAACTAGCATACAAATAAAAATATATTTTCTCATCAAAACAAAAAAAAAGTTATACAATCTGAATAGTTTTCCTGAAATATCATGTTGTGCTGTATCTTACACATAAGAGAGATGGCAAAGCACAGTGAGTGTTAAGTCTTTTAGAGATTTCGTTTCCCACTTCCAATTTTCGAGATATTGCGTGTGGAGTGGCTGAACTCTACGTCGCTTTGTTTAATTACCTAAGCGAGGAAACGAAAGTAATTCATTCCCCCAGGGGGTCCACCCAAAATTGGAACCGCACTCACAACCGTCAGTAGCTCAGATTTTTGATTTAATTAAAACTATTGATATCAATATTGTTAATTTCAATAAGTATAAAATAATTATAAAAACCTTATTTCAACAATTCACAATAACAATTTTCAAATTAATTGAGACGAAAACTATACTCAAGATAAACCTCCGTAATTGTTTTTTAGTTCCTAATTATTGTAAAATTACATTTGTAATTAATATTTGACAGTAGTAAACAAGAAAACGTAAAAGCTATATATTTATAATTAGCTAAATTTACATATTTTTATTTGAAAATACACAAAAAGATCTCAAGAAGAGAGAAAATTATTGAAATTTTTTTTATATTTTAATCTCGATATTAAACTCAAAAAAACATAATAAATCAAATCGATTATAAGCGTATTTTAGTCAAACATAAAACATTTTGTGTAAATACGTTTAAACAATTAATTAAAGTGTTGGCTCAAAAAAATATCCAAGAAAATAATTTTTCAAGACGATAAACAAGGCCATAAAACACGCAACACTCGGACTGAGACATTCAATTTAAAATGATTGATTGTATTATGAAGCGAAACGTTATTTTCGTGATAAATTATTTCGATACTAATATTAGTCGACTAATTTTAAAGTTTATTAATCGTTTTTGATGCGATTTAACTAAATTATTGACTAAAATTATATAATAAAAATGACACTATAATTATTGAGTTGATTATAGTAATTATCAGAAATTACTCAATTAATTAGTTTGGCTTTGAATATTAAAAAATATTAAATGTAGTTAATTTATCATAATTACTTTGTACTTGGTAAGTTATATAAAAGTTAATGGTCCGACGCTATCTTAATAATAGAATTTATCGTAAATTTATAGTTTATATAATAATATAATAGCTATAAAAAACATTTAAATAACAAATTACGCATTCAAATATATTTATTCAAGTCTTGTTGGAATCGTGTCAGAGACTAAATGGAAATTGAATAGTTCCGTGCGACTAACACATGCCAAACATAAAACAAAATCCGCCCCCGAATACTCAAAGTAACGCGTCGTGATAATAGACGTGACAGCGCGGCAAGTACAGGCGCGCCGCAAATACAGCGGCACAAATTGGCCTTTTCACTGCGAGATTACATGATGCGGGAGCCGAGTGAGATGTCAAGCGGGGCCGACGGCTGCCAGGCGCGGGTAATGGCGCATCGGCCGCGTGATTGGACCCCCCTGCCTCCCTCCCTTTGTGCCGTCACTCGCACCGACGTTTCATTTCATAAACCTCTTTGTTGCAGCTCGACGCGAAAAAGAGCCCGCTGGCGTTACTGGCGCAGACCTGCAGCGCGATTGGTGCTGACACGCCGAACCCCAAGCTCATCTCCGCTGCGGAAAAAGCTAGTAAGAAATACGACGAAAAACCAGTGCATATGGATAATAAACCCAGTTTTAAGCCTTATGAATCGTGCCTAACGAGAGAAAAGACTAGGACGCCGGAGGATAGGGCGTCCTCGGTAAACGCTCACTCTAAAACTCCATCATCGAAGGGAAGCGCTTCGACTACACCGGTCCAAGCAAGATGTAACAGCAACCAAAGCTCATCCTCCCAAAGGACGTCGCCATCGGCGCACCGTAAAACACCTTCAGAGAAATCCGATGAAAGAAACAGTCCTCTACACTCACCTGCTCAAGGCAAATCGAATTCTGACTCAAGTAATCCGTCGTCCAAGTTACCATACCCAAGTGCATTACCGTCCGCTGATACCAAAGAAACATCTAGCTTCAAATCAAGTGTACCTGTCTCCTCGTCAGCTTTTCTTGGCGGACTACCCCCAACTGGATTCCCACTGCCCATGGATCTGATGACGAGCAGTTTGATGGCAGCGCAACATCAAGCTTTAAAAAATGGTTTAAATCCATATTTAGCATACGCCAGAATGAAGGCACCAGGCAGTGACTTAGGTATTTGTAGAGATCCATATTGTACGGGATGTTCACTCAGTTCTCATTTACTTAAATCGGCAGTTTGTCCAGCCGGCTGTGCCCAGTGTGATCACGCCAAAACACCGTTTTCTTTACCGAGTGGTCATCCTGCTGCTGCTGCATACGCGCACGCACAACTGGCTGCTTTAGCTGCCGCATCTCAACTCCCATTTGTATGTAGCTGGATGGCAGGTGATTCTGCATACTGTGGCAAGAGGTTCGCTACGTCTGAAGAACTTCTACAACATCTAAGATCACATACTGCGAGTGGGGAATCAAGTCCAAGTTTGTCTATGTTGAGCGCTACACATCCGCTCCTACAAAGGACTTACCCAACGCCTCCACTGTCGCCTCTGACACCTCGGTTCCACCCATACAGCAAGCCGTCTCACCTGATGTCGTCACCACCGCTACCGTTCCCCCTGCCGCCTCATCCTTCACTCGCAGCGTACTTCCCATCATATCCTTTATTCGGGCCGCGGCCGCTTCATCCTTGAGGACCGTCGGCGCTCCACGAGAACAAGAAGGGGGGCGCCGATCAGTAACGCCCATGCCAAAAGGACATTCGAAACTGAGGACAGTGTAAATATATGTTAGAGTTCTTTAGTTTCTAGTCGGCTCATATCATCGAACGATGCCCCGCGGGGCGCGACAGCTGTGATCTCTAACTTGTAATGTCGTAGTGCACACACTGAGCCCGCTATCGCTTCGGTGCGGTATTTTCTAGTTAGAATAACTCAATTTTTATGTACCAAATCTATATAGTGACGTAATTTAAATAGTTTGTAATTTAAGTTGTTACGATTAGTGATTGTTAAAATGTGTTTTTGTATTTCTTATAATATTTTTGACTATTATTTTTGTCGATTTTAACACTTACTTTGTTTGATGTTCGCTAAAATCTCTTAAATGTTAACCTTAATGATTTATAGCCCGTTTTGTTGCACCAATTTTTTCTTCATAAAATTTTAAATGTTCAGAACAAAAAGCTTTCGAACTAAAAGCTTTGTCAAGCACCGTTTTTAAAAATTAATGTTTATAATATATGCCCAATACCTTCATCATCACGGAAGTGGATTGTGCGTACTAGGAATATATCATTGTAATAGCTGCAATATCTGTTTACAATTTGTTGTTGAAAAGTACATAAAAATGGAAAATATACGTAAATATTTAATTTGATCATTTCGTTTTGTTTTCTCCTTTCTTCCTTTTAAAATATAAATAGTTAAGTTTATTTTCAATATTTTTTCTTAAATTTATGATACATTAATGCAAAAAAATCTATATTAGAGACATTTATATACAATTTTATACACGTATGTGGCGGATATAAGCGCCGAATTTCCTTTAAATAGATAACCATTGCCCCTAGTGGATATTGGTCCAAAAATTGGTAATATAGCATAAAAATATAAGTAGACACAGGCAGACAGACAATAAACTGTTTAAAGGGATCTAAAGTAAATCAAAATTTCATATTATATTAATATTACATTTGAGTGGCGGAGTTCAACGCCGCGCTTAGTCATGTTAACAGAGAGAGAACCTACAACCGTCGCGTTTACAGATACTCACTGAGCTGCTGCGCTACAAGAGTCATATTATAAATATAAACTATTATTTCACAGCCGCAAGCTTCATAATAAACGTGCTACAATCACAAATCTCTCTCCCGTGAGTCAAGTTTGCAACACCCATAATTAGGAGCGAACCAGCTTCTATATAATAAATTATGCGCAATTTATCTGTCCGTCTGTCGCCATACATCATGAGCTTTGGTCGGCGTTGAAATATTGTGAATGTTAGCAATACGTTGACTTTTATATCACTTCTTGTGGACTTTAGATTATTATTTTGGGTTTTGTTTTCATAATATTTCATGTTTTAATGTTAATTCAGTAATTGTGTAATAGAAATAGTTTTGTCATATATTTTCTACTACAGGCTTTTCTTTAAATCAATGAAGCAGAGGCCGTCGTGGCGCAGCGCCTGACAAGAAACATGACGGTTGTGGCGGCGTTGAGTTCCACCAGAGAGTAACGGAGAGTTTTGTAATTTTGTGTAAGTAACGCTCATGAATATTAGAAAAGACTTTTATAATTTGTAGAAAATTAGATCGCGTAAAGCTATGAAAGTTCATAATTTGAGTGTATACAATGATTATTTTATGAATTTTTATCATCATTCGTTGACTTTGTTAGAAGTTAGAGGAGACCTATATTTTATGCCGTAATATATATTTTAAGTTGTGTAACATACAATTATATACTCGTAAGCTTATTTTATACTAAACATAAGAAAATATATTTTTTTCTTGTATTTTTATACATCTTAAAGCTAAACTAAAAAGGAGAAGAGAGACAAGTTTATTGCTAAAATAGAAAAAAATAAATATATTTAACCCTTAGATAAACCTCAAATACCTCATACGAGAGTTCAATGACGGTACAGTACAGAATAATAAATACAATCTAAAACTAATGGTTTCCGTTGGGCATTATTGATAATAATATAGTAAATTAGCAAAGTAAATATGTGTTCGCGTATTTGAAATTATCACAATTTATTACAAATTAGTACTTATTTATTACTGTTTTAAATTAATTATTCTTGCCAACTCATAATTTAAATGTATAATTTAATGGTTTCTTTTCATTTTTACATTTTTTAAATGTGTTTTGGATACTAGAAGGTTATAATGAATAAATTATACTTTGTATGTTGTTTGTGGAATTCAACGCCGCGTTTTGCCTCATTTTCAAAGATAAAAAATTTAAATATTAAATATTCGATTACCCCAAGTGGGAATCGAACCCACAACTGTCGCGTATCAGTTGCGCCCCGACGGCCTCAAATCATTTAATAAAATGTCTTTCAAATATAATAATATTTAAAAGACATTTCATTATATTATATATTTAAATATTTAAAAAAGAGAAAGTAAATTTAACACTAGAATATTCATATAAGAGCTAAACTTGGACTATACATAGGTGTTTGAAATGAGCAATAAAATTTAGAAACGTCAAATTAAATGATCCTTGTGATATAAAAGAATATATTAAGTGGAACTTATTATTTAATAAATTGTTGAACAACGATCAGATTATAATTGTTTATTTATTTTTTTAATTTAAAATGTTATTTCACACCTAGGGAAGAACTGTGTAAAAATTCAAACGTAGCGGGATTTGAACATATAGCCTAGTGGTATTTAGAGATTTCTAAGAGGTGCAGGTTAAAATCTTGCTACGTTAAAATTTTTAAACGTCTTCTCAAATATCGATATTTAAAAAAAAATCAGGAAAGGACTGTCTAAAACTAGGTCTCAAAAAATATTTGAAACTCAAAACTTAGATAAAAAAAGGAACAATTTTCTTACGATTCCATAACTGAAACCTTATCGTTCGGAGCCTAAACGATGACTCTACAAAGTTATCCGTAAAATACATTATAAGTTCCGATGTCACATCTGACTACCGTCGGAGCCGGTCAAAGGAAGCCGCCTCTTTGACGCGCCGCCTGTACTGTGGAAGAGAAAAGTGTTACCATTTTAGTTATTATTAATAATTTATAATTATTAGATGTTGTGGTTTAGTTACGGTAACTCTGTCTGTGAGCTGAGTTTGAATTGCTTCACGCTGTATCTCGCATGGTCTAATACGGTAGACAGAGGGACACCTCAATAGGTAGGCTGTTATGACAGTATGTTAGATTCCCACATTCTGCCCAATTTTTGAGATATTGCGTGTTGAGTGACAGAACTCAATGTCCGGCTTATTTCAGAGGTAGAAAATGATAATAATTGTTTTAAGTTCTATGGGAATTAAACCCACAACCTCCACAGTCAGATCTTGTCCTGCCCCTAATCAGGGAATTGGAGACGAATTGGAAGAGTATTGTAATTAGTTTTTTTATTAATTTGTATCATAAAAGTCTATACTCATACTATTTTATTCATATTTGAATTTTTTTACTTAAGTCTGTAAGTAGTTCAGTAAATTATTCATAATGCTATTTTTACAAGTCTATCTATATAATTGCATATTTGTAGCCTTATGTGGATGTTTTAAAAGGTTAGTTATGTTAAGAATTATAATAAGCACTGTAAATTCTACTTTTGGTAGCCAATTTATAAGAACATAACATTATAATTTATTTATTTATAAATATCATAATCTACAGAATGAACGAATATCAAGTTTTTTAAAGCTGTACATTATATCTCACATATAGCGGGGTTGGCATCTAGTGATACACTCGGTTTCCTATTTTCAACACATTTGGAGACTGCGTGTTGAGTGGCAAAACTCAATGCTGTTCTTTATCTTAAAACTGTATCGAGGAAATAAAAATAATTCTTTCCACAAAGTGGGAATCAAACCCATCACCGTCGCGTTTACAACCAGACGTCACTGTGCCGATGTACCAGGACTGCATAATAAAGATATTAAATGAAATATTGTCATATTATATTGATATTTATAAGCGATATGTTCTACAGGTGTAAGCAATATGCAGTTAGCTAATAATAATTTATTGTATACCATATAAGGACTATAAATTCTCTTTCTACTGAATTTAATAAAATAACATTCGATTCAGCTTAAGAAATATTTTTTTTTACTTCAAACCGTATCCCGCTCATAGCAGGATAGGCAGTCAGAACCTGGGAACATATTATTATCATTCAAAATTCCTATTAAAATACTTCCGTTAGCCGTTTTCTGTGTTGAGTGGCGGTGAAGAATTATTTTTTCTGTCACTTTATGCAGCCCTTATATTTTATATTGGGTAGATGTTAATAAATGAGTTAGTGAATGAGGGAATAAATAAATAAAACTTTTAGAAATAAAAATCTTAACACTATATTTTGACAAGAATTATTATTATTTTCTCCGCTTTGCTAACAAGATAAAGCACAGCATTGAGTTCTGCCACTCAACACGCAATATCGTTAAAATTGGACTGTGCCTGTGCAACGGAGTGTCTTAACACTAAGTTTCCTCTGCCTACCGTACCATATGTGAGATAGAGATAGCTAAAAAAACAAAAAAAAACAAACACAACTAAATACAAACTAAAATTAGAAAACAAGCAAAACGCTAAGATGTAATAATATACGAGGGGCCGTCAATGTCAATATAACGTGATGTACAACAGATAGTACAGTCGAGTGGAAGAGTGATTAGCGGCTTTGAAGGCGCCGTGGCACGTCGGCGCGCATTAGCCGATGTCGCTTTTTACTTTGTTCATGTCTTTATATTGGGTTAAGCTGTGACTTTACTTATTTTTTTTATTTTTATTTTGGGCAGGCAAAGGGAACACAGTGGTAAGACACTGCGTTCCCCACTTTCCACTGAATTTTCAAGAGTGCTGAGCGTTAATTTCGCGTTCTTGTTACCAGAGCGAGTCAATGTAAAAAAAATGATTAATTTCCACGAGTGGGGATCGAAATCACAACCGTGTATTTACACTCATGCACTGAGCCATTACGCGGGCTAAAGCTATACTTATTTTGCTGGTTACCCATATATGCTACTGTTTATGCAGGTATATACGATATCATATATCAGTGTAGACAAAGAATCTAATGTTAATAAAAAACTGCGTTTTAGCATTGTTTTTCGAATTTGACTCTGTTTGTTAGGTTTGCCTAACTAAGCGGAGACATTCGTTCCCTAGAATGGTAATCAAATAGACAATCATCGTGTTTCCACAAATACAAAACAAATTTGAAACAAAATCAACCAATCTATCAACCCATTACCAAAAGAATGCACCAAATAAATACATTAAAATTCCAACACAAAGACGATTACAAAAACAATAGCACACCGAATGAAAGAAAGAAAAAAAATATAAATTAAAAGTCCTTCATTTTGATTCAAAGAAACTTCATATATTGTGTAAACATTTCAACAGAATCCATTAGATGAAGACAGGGCTTTATGGCGGACAGACAGACTGACAAACACGCGTCGCTCTTTATACGTTATGACGGTCTAATGCAAAATAACGTTTATTCATTTTGACATATACCGGTCGTGACTTTAATTCTTCAGCTTCACGCACAAGTAGAGGGAAGCCAGTGTTGACATTCCCCTCTCTCATTCTAATTTTCCAGACATTGCAAGCTGTGTGGCGGACCTCAACGCCACGCGTTGTCATCAAAGTGAGAAAATAAAATTATTTAGACCCTCTACTCGAAATTGTCACGTCACAACTGTCACGTTTACAGCCAAACGAAAAAAACAATTTCTGCTTAAAAAAATAATTTTTAAATACCTCCCCAAAGAAAAACACTTAAACAACGTCTTATCATCAAATAAAGAAGGTAAAAAAAGACAAACACGTTTCAAAGAACACTATACAGGTGGCAAGGAAGTCGGAAGAACATAAAGCTCTTTACGAGTCCACTGATAACGCCGTCCTTTTTATACAGGGTGATAGCGAGTTAAGTCTGTAAGGGTGAAAGGGTCTGTATGAAAGGGCTGCTTGAAAAATAACTGCAATGCTAAGTGCTTGGACTTTGTTGGCTGTATTTTACTTTGGACTATAAGTAGTGTATAGTTTTATATGTTTTTGTCATGAAATAAAGAAATGTGGAGCTCAGTGTAAGAATACAAATCGTTTAGCCTTGGTTTTAGAGATAATATTTAGAATTTAAAAGTTCTATAAGCCAAAAAAAATATTGTATCAACAGCAGAATGTCTTATAGAGTTTTATCAGTATTTAAATTAAAATAAAAGCATAATAATATTTTTTTAATTAATTATTATGGATTGGAACCTTTAATTAATCAAAATTATAAAAAATATTGTAATATCGTATAAATGATTAATTGTATTAATTTTAATTTAATAAACTTAATTAGTAGACGTTGTAGATTCGTATATAAAATAATATATTCATAGATGTACTTGCTATAAATAAACAAGATGTAGCTGCAGCTGTCTTAGCTGCATAATTATAATGCATCTTTGTAAAACTAATATCATTGTAATTATATGTTATAGATTAATTCTTTGATCACGGTACAGTGAAAAGTGTGTGGCACGCGATAGTTGTAGGTTCGATTCCCCTCGGGGAACTGCTTATGCTTAAAATTATTTTCGTTTCATCAGTCTGGCTAGACCAAATGCGTTGTTCGAAAATGGAGAAGGCCCAAGGCCGAAGGGCTCTGGAGCACCATAAGCATGACTTTACACGATGCTTGTGGGCATGACCCCATCACGTAAAATATACTAAAATTATTCCACCTATTTGTATTAAGTCATATTCCCACATATTTAGCAATAAATAGACTATCCAACAAAATAATTGTATTTTTTTTCATTCGAACCAGTAGTTCCTGAGATCAGGGCTTACAAGTAAACAATTTTTTAATTATAATATTAAAATAGATATAGTTAAAAAATGTACGATACACGTAACCGTTGTATAAAAATGTAAAGTAGAGTCCCCCTTAAGTTTATTTTAAAGTAAAATAAACAATAACTATTAGCCATTATATTGAATACTTTTTTGACAAATAATACTCTTACAACACAAAAGGCGGTTTATGCTATTCTGAGGGGATGAATGTCAAAATATTTTACAGGATTACCGAACGCTATATTTAAATACTTATGTAAACATCCACAGTAGAGCAGTGGGAATGAACTGAATGTAAAGGAGATAGATACGGGTTCAATTCTCATTCAGGTAATGAATATTATAAACAATTTTCATTTTGAAAAAACACGGCAATGTATCGAAATTGGCTAGAAATTAAATAACTGACTAACTATAAACGCGATGATTGTGATTTTGATTGCCATTGGGATAAATGTACTATTTACATTCTCTCGCTCTGCTAACAAGACAAATCGTGGTGTTGAGTTCCGCCACTCAACACGCAATACTTCGAAAATTGGTAACGGAGTGTGTTAATACTAGGTTCCCTGACTACCCTCTAAGCGAGAAAAAACGTGTAATTGAAAAAAATCAAAAACCAGTTATACTAATTACACACTTAGAAAGTCTAAATAGATTTCTATCAATATTAATGACATCCTTTAACTAATGCAAAGTAGCAAATACTGTCAACGAACAAATTATGCTAAACGCTTCTTATCTAGAATAAACCTCCCATAATATTGTATCTTTATATTACGTATTAAAAGGCTTTAAATATAAGTTTATTCAGCATTTTACGTTTCTGATAGCAGTTTTGAAAAAAATACTTTATATGGTCATCAAGTCTTTGCGCAATGTTCACTTGGGAAGAAAATAATCGAAAGTAAGAAACTTCCCACAATCAAATCTGTGCAATCATCTACAGCTAACTTCAGGGCGGCCACGACTTGCTGACCGTACTACTATAAAAGGAACACAGTCTTTCACTGCAAATTTGGGTATAAGTTGGTCCGTTGACTTTCCATTTGTACTAGAGACGTATCTTCCATTGGAAGCTACGTCGAGAGATTGGAACTCACTGCCGGCAACTGTATTTCCTGTGACATACAATGTGGGGGTTTTCAAAGAAAGGGTGAATAGGTATCTTCTAGGCAAGCGTGCACCACCGTAGACCGCATCAACGCTCACCAGACTTGATGCGGTCAAACGCAAGCCTATTCCATATAAAAAAAAAAAAAAAAAGCTGGAACACACAATTATCGCGTTCAATATTTATTTAATTGTAGGCCGATAGAGTAGACAGTTGTGGCGCAGGGACACAAATGTGCAATTGTAAATGCGACAGGTTGTAGGTTCGATTTGCACTCGAGGGAATGAAATATTTAATATTTTTTTATTCCTCGCTCTGATAACGATGCAAAGAGCAATGCTGAATTCCGCCACTCAACACCCGGGGAACGACAGTTTCTTAATGATAACGGAATGTCTAAACACCTGGTTCCCAGGGTCCCTGCCTACTAAATGTGGGCTACGGCGCAAAAAAATTGAGCAGACAAAGATATCATTATGTTACAACCCTTTGTGTTTAGGTTTCCCCCGAAATCAAGAAATTATATTTGGAGTGGAGGAACTCAACGCAAACAGTTCTCTTTTCCGAGTGGTAATCGAACCTACAACCTTGTAGAGCTAGAGATAATACTGCGCCAAGATGGTCTTATTTTATAGATAAAATATATAGTTTATATAAGCTGTCCATAAAAGAAGTAGTGTTTTATACTTTTCAATACAAAATTATTTGTTAATGAAATAAAATTGAATGTTTGTAAGCACTGTGCATTTAAATTACAGTTAGTGTCTAAGTAATGTTGGCGTCTGCGTTCAGAATCTTGATGTTTCTCAATAAAATTCTTTCTGTTATACAAACGTTTTAAAATCAGTAGGTATAAATTATGAGGTTTTAGATTTATTTATAAAATATGTATCACGCTTTATCTCGCATATAGTAAGGCAAGCATAGGGAGCCTCGTGTTAAAACAATTTAATCCACCCGCACCCCCCATTTTTATAGCGTAGCGGCAAAGTAAAGGTAATTTAAATACAGTTTATTACTCCAAATAGAAAAGAACCTACAAATCGACGACGTTAACAATAACACGCTGTCCCGCAAATTTCAACCCAAAATCCCCTAAAAAAAATACTCAAATTCACACCAAACACTGTAAAATATTTCCAAAAATACCCACATCAATATTTATTTTACAAATCACCGTATACGTTGAGTACAAAATGATAAACATTCGCCTAATTAGCTATAACTCGGAGGGGGAACGCTAAACAGTCATTATTCTCTTCATTCTTGACACGTGTTCTTCATATATCCCACAGATTGGCCCGTCACTTAGAATATCAAAATATTTTAAAAGTAAGTCGGTACAACCATATATATATCAGGAACTACAAAGCCGTCAGCGCATCACATGGTAACTATTATGTTTAAAAGAGAGCATACTTCGTCAATACAGTTAAGGTTTTGTATTTTAATTTTGGTTTTAGAATAATTTTGTAGCAGATGTTTTTGTTTATATCATTTTTTTTTTCTATTTTTATCAACTTAAAAAAAGGAGGTTATGAGTTTGACATCTACATTAGGGTGGGTCAAACATTTTTTTATAGTAATCGACTTCTAATAGCGAGAGAAATATTTAAATTTAGATATCGGTATGAACCCTTTAAAATATTATTGAAATATTTTAAGTGAAACAGCCCGCGCAAGACCGTTGAAGTTGAAGTAAGTACATTCAGATATAGCCACTGTGCTCTATATTTTGTTAAGAAAAGTGGCGGAGGTGTGAGGAGGAAGTGGTGGAGTGAAATAGAGTAGAGGTACAAATTAATAATGGCTATAAGAAAGAAGTGCCACATTTTCCGAAATTGCAGAAATTGTAACGCTGAAAGTTAAGTATGGCAAAAAGCGTCAAACCTAGAGGGATTGTCTCGCATACAAGAGTAATCCAGCACCTTAAAGTTTATCATTTCAAATGTAAATATATTATCAAATTATTGAAAAATTTAAAAACTGAGAATTTGCAGAATGTGAAATATTATTCGATATTTGTTCATGTGCAAGAAATTAAGTTATGGCAATGGTCCCAAAGAAGTGAAAGTTATATAGTATTTTAGCTCAATATATTGTTAAAGTGTGTGCTCCCGTATGGTTCCAAAAATAAACAGATTCATCCTGAAAGGACAGAGCACGGCACCTTTGGAAATTTATTGAAAGTTCGCGATTCTTAAAACACGTTATATCATAAACATAACATAACAAAAGAACAACATACAATATATGTAGCTAAATATCAAAATTACACATAAAATTCATTTTTTACTGCGCCCAAGTGTATAAGAGTGTTTTCATTGAGATACTCAGTACCTCGGTTATTCATAAATCTCGGTTTAAACTGTTTACGAACGCTCGCACTCGTATATCACACGTCTATTTCCATTCGAAGATCTCAACAGACAAATTTTTCGAAGTGAACTTAACAAAGATTATTTGTTTATGCAGCTGTAGATGCAACAGTGTGTTTGTACATATTGATATCTTAGCGCTAATTTCAGGAACTTTTCTTTCGAATTGAAGAATTATGACTTAAGAGTATTAGGTTAGCATATAATAGCAAAGCACGCCCGATTTTCGGCGGAAAACGGAGTGTGTTAGCACTAAGATTCCAGATCACTTTTGCCTACCATGCTATATGGGTGATACAGTGTGAAGCTAAATAAAAAAAATCACCAAAAACTATTATTTCACTTATTTCAATTACTCTAATTGTATCCCGCATACAGCGGAGAGAGAACCTACTAGATATCAAGGCACTCCATTCTACCTTTAATCTATTATTTAATCATATCTATCTATTTCAATTAATAAATAAATAATCTATATTCCCTTCATCTTTGCCTCAAACATCTCAAGTAGCCGCGATGCCTCGTAGCGTTTACGATAAATCGTCATATCTCGATCACAGCTCGGACGTTCGAACGTAAAACACGCGGTAGTTATCTGCGATCGACCGCGTCGTTACGATATTTACGCGTTTGCCCTCTAGATTATTATCGGGAACGGTTTGTTTCGTCCGTTGTGATTGGTTTACACTTAGTGTTATTTAGGAGGTTTTAAAGCTTATTTTTAACTAGATTTTGCATATTATTTAGTTTTTGGCGGTGAGCACTTACCATCAGGTATCATTTCCTAAAAAGAGTACCTAAGTTAAACTGAATCTAGTCAACTACCATCAGACAGTCCAACCGTATCTGTCACTGATAGAGGAGGAGTCTCGTCTTTTGACTGTTTTCCATTTTCCATCTAAATTAGAGACATGTTTAGTGATGGAACTGTTTGATGCCGCAGATTTTATACCAGAACGGGAAACTAAATTTCCCTGACTGGGGATCGAATCCATAATCAATACGTGAATGGTCTGATAATGTTCCATTGGGCCACCATGATCAGTTATTTAATTACATTACTTCAATACAGTTTTGATACATATTTGAAAGAGAAAACGCAATATTCCTTGACAGCTTAAAACTAAGAACATTTCAACTTTCCCAGTTCCCAGTGCACCCTCGACCTAGTTAGAAGCTAGTGATGTGTCAGATTACATGACAAAGTTGATAATAGTTTAACTTTTAACTGTTATAAAATGGACGCGATAGAATCAAATATTTAACTATTTAATAGATAATTTAAATTTCCAACACTATTAGTGTAATCTGAGATCAATTTTAGGTTTATGTGGTAGTATAATTAAGCTTTATATGAAATATGATAAATAAATTCTAAAAATTACCTAAACACCGTATAAAACTATCCTCAAAACTATCCTCGCTTGAAGCAATGTTTATGTTTAGTTCCACTACTCAACTCGCAATATCAGGAATTTGGGCAGAAAATTAAGAACAGAAAATCGATGGACTCACCAATCAACACGCATTGCTTCGAGAATTTCGCGGACGGAGGTCCTAATAGGAACTGAGTGTCTTATTACTCGGTGAACAGGTTCTCTCTGTCTACTTGCGGGGTACAATAAGAATCACAAAAACAAAGTTATTTCAATAATTTAATTCAAATATACATGAAAGTTGAATATTCAATTCCTGCCATATACAGATATCATTCTATAAACAACATATAACAAATAAAAAGAATTTCTGTAAATTTCAATTGAAACAACAATAATCTACAACAAAAACAAAAATAAACATAATTTCAACATTAACTTGCAGACGAACAGATGAAATGTTGCTTTTTAAGTGCCTTAGTTCCTCAAGCGTAGTAAATATAATGTAAGTAATTAATAAAAATTACTTAGCCTTTAAAAAACAATGAATATTACAGCAAAAACTGTTAACTGTAAAACAATTCATAGTAATGTATACTCCACATACAATATACCAATCAAGTGGAAATTAAATAGAGCGGTATCTATACGCGCAATTAGGTATCGACTCGCTTTTACGACTAAGGCATTGACAACGTTGATGCTAAACCTAAAATCTTTAAAACTACCTGTCGTTGCAAATTAGACTTTACTATCTATAAAATAAGATATGTTTAATATGAAAAAACAAGCATTACTATCTTTGTTTTCATGTATGACAGTGTAAAAATATACAAGATACTTTTTATCCCAAAAAGTAGCACTTTGAGCTCTATCCTTATAATTTTAGAGGTTACTTTCTAAAAGTCGCTCACCAAAGCTAACCAACTAAGGAGGACTTGACACGGTCATATAAAACATTGGATATGAGGACATAAAAATTCTCAAAGCGCTGTCACCGTCCCCTCTATCGTCATTACATTTGTCAACTGTCAAGTTGTAACGCGGCTGGTGTCATTTAAATGATAATTATAACGTGCAGTCCAAACGGTTGCTCTTTCTGTTTCTGTTTATGTGTTTATATTTATGTTTATAGGTGGAGCTTTTTGAAATTTATTATAAGAAATATTTTACTTGTGTTCGATTGTATTTTAAGAATTAATGGTGCTTTTTAGAGTTTTTTATGGAGTGTTGGGTGTTATTGAATTTTATTGTAGAGTAGATAAAAAGAGACACGAAGATACTTTAAAATATTTAAACTTTATAAATAATTTGAAAATAAGCAAATTTTTTACAGCTTTTATGGAATAAATTATGATTATGATAACTAAATTAAATAGTATAGAGGACAGAGAACATTTTTGTAATATTAATCTGATACTTAAGTGTAATACCTAACAAAAAAAATACATCCAGTACCAGTAAAAATAGTTCCAAGGTACCAGTGGCTCTATTTACGAATGTAGAGCTTTTCAAAACTTTAATGTTTGTGGCATTCTGTTCTTCTCGCAGTACCCATCCAACTTTTCGGGAACCCACGTGTTGAATGATGGAACTCAACCATCGAGTTTCATTCTGTTACCAAAGTAAGTAAAACAAAATCACTATTTCCCCCGAGGAGAAATTGAGCCCACCGCATTTACAATCAAAGTCTAAAATTAATAAAAATAATTATGAGTAGATATATTTTTGAACAATTTCAAAATCCCTAAACAACTAACGCTACTGGTTTTAAACCATGTCATCAAATACTCGCCGAAGTACAAGATACTATCTCGGGCCAGTTATTTATTTTGTGAGACATCGCTGTTTACGAGCTGCCGACCGAATGATCAGATCTTATCATTTTATTGTCACTGTAATGTGTCAAATGTATTAATGTTGGTATCTAAGGTCTTCTGTGTGGACATTTTGTTTCGAATTTTATGTTTTTTGGTGCGTTATTTGATTTCGATAGCATCGTTTTTTTTAATGGAATTTTGTAGGTTGAATGTTGAACGATTGTTTTGTTTTTTTTAATTGTTTGTTAGGTGGGCGTGTTGTTTGATATCTCTAACGCTTGAATTTTATGACTATCTTTAAATATCTATATGTAGAAGACTTCTGTTGCTGACTGACTAGCGGAATATAGACGAAACTACTAGACTCAAAAAGCTTAAAATCGGCATATAAGTAGATGTGGAGAGAGGAATTTTGAAAAATTCCTACAAAGACAGTATAAAATGGGATTTTCCATTTTACGTATTAAAATCAAAATTTTCTAAGGAAAAATTAAACAACTTTTGTTAATCTGTATAAAGTATATTGTAGAACAGAACAGTGACTTATCAACACTTCTTCACGCAGACGTTTTTACTACTTGGAGTTAGGGACCCAAACCATATAATAGCAGTCATAGATAATAAAGAAAAGGAATTCACCGCCGCATTTTTTCTCATCAGAGCAGAAAATTTAATATTCATTCTCACGAGTGGGAATTGAACCTACAACCACCACTTCCTATTTGGCAAAATACACCTTAGAAAAAAGAAAGAAGAAGAATAAAAAATTAGAAACTTTTATACTATTTAATTTCTATACAAGACGTCCAACTAGCCCTAATTGAAAGTCTGTGAAACGACAGACATATCAATTAAAATAGCTGAAGACCGTCGCACGCAGTAATGCCAGGAACTTGATAGTACCGGTACTCGCCGATGTATGTAGCGATGGAGGTGGTGTTTTTATAATAAAAAAATAATGATATAAAAAGACATAAGGTTGTTTTATTATATTATATAAAATATATAATAATATAAAAAAATAGCTTTATCAGCGAAAGGTTTACATTTAAATAGACTTTATACGATAAAGTTTTATAAGGTAAAAAAACTACACATACACATAAATAGTCATCCGTTATCACTGACTGACAACAATTACTTTCCACTTCATACTGATACATACATTATAAAATAATCATTGACACAACTTTCACATTCATCAGAAATATATCTTTGTTATACATTTTTAGCTTCACAGCACAAAGGTAGGCAGAAGGAGCCCAGTGTTAAGACACTCCGCTTCCCATTTTCCGCCGAATTCTCGAGGCATCGTTCTGACAGAGTTAAGAGGCGGACGCCAACGCCACGCTAAATCCTATATCTTATAAAACAAAGTCGCTTTTTGTGTCTGTCTGAACTTTCTAACTCTTCTTCTTCTAAACCACCCAACGGATTTGGATGCGGTTTTCGCCATTAGGTCGAGTATTTCTCAGGGAAGGTTTATATATAGTTTATTATTTGTACATTCTTATGTAAATTAACATAAATACGATAAATGTGTATAAAGTCCTACCCGCTGAGACACTTTGGCGCATGCGCTACTTTAATGGTAAATACTACATGAAAATAATGTACTGGAGTATTGTTCCTCTTAATAAGATCTACAAAAAAGTCCGCGATGGCATATTCGTATCTTTTAAGAATAACGTGTAGTGATCATATTTCTGTCTAAAAATAGTAATTTCAATATATTTTTTATTGTGAGGGATATTTCTCCATAATGGTATTAATCCTTATCCTTTAAAATACTTTATTAAATTTCTACGTTAAACGAAGATAAAATTTGCTTTTTAAACTATTTCGAAATTGCGAATAGTTTTAGAGAAAAACGCATTTAATTATTGACACATCACGCCGTTCACACATCAGCTGTATCGAGTCAAGTTTCACTTATCCCTTACTCTCAGCATATAAATAAGTATATTAGTTACGTTGGCCATTTAATGTAGATCAAAACTGTCTTTTCTGTTTTTCATTTTAATAAGTACTTTAGAAGTTGTTACAATATCAAAAATCCTTGCTGCGAAACGGCTCGCCACTCGCCATACGTCCGCCGCGCGCATTACACGCATCGGTGGTTCAGTTGTAGAATGCTCGCCTGGCACGCGGGCGGCCCGGGTTCGATTCCCGGCCGATGCATTGTATTTAATTTTCCTCACAGGGAGCCACGTAGTGCTTGCTTTTCATCAGGGACAGAATACCCTCTTCAGCATTAACCACAAGCTCGAAAAAAAAACCCGCCTGCCTTTATAGCAACGAAGATTTAATGCGTTTGCACGTATTGGATAATTGGAGTTGAATGTATTATTTCAGCGCGATATATTTGGTTTCATATTTTTTGTAGTAGTTATTAGTAGGTAGGTTTTTGTTTATAATTTCTTCAAAGTTTTTAAGTTTAAAAATAGTCATTTAACTATCTAAAAATAGTAATTTATATATATTTTAATAAGTACTTGAAAAGATTAGTAGCACAGATTTAAAATTACGGTACCTACTAAAAAATCCTTGCTGTGTAAAACAATTGGAAAATCCTTAGTGAAACTACGAAAATGCGGGTTGCATTAGGGTTCAATTAATTTTCACATTATCTTAAGTGCTTTGCAAACATACATTATATGAATAATCCCGTAGTAAAAGCGGGCGAAGCCGCAAGAGGGTCGCTAGTATTCAATATTTTATTTACTCGAGCGCCACAACCTGTCACGTGTACAGTCACACCATTGTGCGCCTGCGCAACGACTGGCCTCAACAGTGTTTCTTCAACATAATTTTTCTAATACCACATCCACTACTCCACAATCCGTCATACACATAACAAATCGACAATATATGGCCACCATTACCCATTTGAGCTACGTTTAGCATTTATAAATATTCTGTAATGCCTTCGAGAACGTAATGGCGCGTAAAGCCCTTTATATGATAATGTCGTGACTGGCATAAGATAACAGGAAGGGTAAAAACTTGTAATACATTGTTATATTAATGGATTGGACTTAGTTAACGGATAGATGCAGTTGCAATGTGCTAACCGCTTCGTAATGGTTATAGGTTCAAATTATATATGTTTTTTGGTGATAAATATAAAAATAGTTCTAAAGTGGGGTTGTAAAATAAAACGCATATGCTATAATAATTATGTCGTAAAGTAAGGAAAGCACGTATGGCCTAGTATAGGCAAGCTATTGCTTGCCTATACTAGGCTTAATTGTGCCTAATTTTTATACTTACCATATTTGGTAAGCTTTTATTAAATGAACTAAAAAGTTCAAATTGGTTAACTTTATTTACTTTAAATTTATTTTTAACTTATTAGTCTACCTTTAGATTTTTTTATTTTTATTTCGCTGTTTTGCTTTATTCATATTGTTCTACTAGACCAGACAAAATGTTAACCCATCCTCCCAGAGATTCTGGAATAGAAAGGTAAGGCTTTCATACGAAGAGCAATGCTCGGTGCCCCGAAGTTGGTACGTTACCGTCTACATATTCCCTTATGCCGTCCAGACATCAGTATAATCAAAGACCTTGCCTTAGATTATATAGGTTTCATATTTCTTATGATATACTAACTGATTGTGCCTTCCGTAAAAACGAATTACCACCAGTTAATATTTAATTGTAAATTGGCGTAGCTGTGTTCTTCACGTAGGTACCTAAGTAATAGCAAATAAACAAAACAATATAAGCGGAATCGGCAGCCATTACTTTCGAATAAACCCACATACGATTTAATTGCGCCGGCGCATGATTAAGTGTTAGGCGCAAATTTCAAACTGCTAGTATTTCCATTAATACCATTCTATTTTAAAGTAGATTTGTAAGATTTACGATTATAGTTCTTGCATTATATATATTTAAATTATTTTACTACAGCTTTCAAGCAAAATATAATGAACTAGCTATTATTTGCGGCTTCGCTCCCGTAGTCAAATAACCAGCAGTATGTATGACACATGACACAATCTCAATAGCTTTGTATCACTTTATATTTAATAGATTTACCCGGTGAAAACCTCAGGTCTACCTAATGACGTAGTGACTCGCCACCACTTCATTCTCTCTCACTTACTGTCGTTGTAGCTAGTGCATTAATTTAAGCTCAACAGGCTAGACAGAGGAAATCCAGGAAGCTAGTGTTAAGACACTCCGTTCTCATTAAGACACTTTAGTCCCCCATTCCGTGATCATTCTATATAACAAGAAAAACCAATCCCAAACAATCACTTACAAAACCTCCCAACCCATTCCATTCCATTCCGTTTCACTATAAATCATAACAAACGTAACGTATCGCTCAAACATAAATCAGTGATTGTAAATTGAATTTTATACCGCAATTAAACCGACCTTTCCCGCCGCCCGTAAATATACGTAAATACGTATAAATACTCGTAAACGCGTATTATCGTTAAAACGTCGACTGAGTTATAAATCTAACGGAATGGAACGGTCTTACTCAGCCATAGATTAACCTACATAGATGCGTCAAACTTACTTTTATTGCGTATTTTGTATTGCTGTAAGTCATTTGGCTTAAGCAATGGGTTTTAGTTGGTTATTTTGTAATAAAATGTGTTATATTATTAGCTAAGGATTAAATGATTATCTTTCTGGCGATGTTCTTGGTTCTTGACAAAAATATGGTTTTTACTTGCTTCTTTGCTTCGTTGAGAGAATGAGTAAGGAGAGAATGGCAGAAATGATTTATGAAGCATGAGTAGGTGGTAAATGAGGCAGTAGGTGACTTTGGTCGATCTTTGGAAATACAGTATCGACGCCAGTGGAGGGAGTCCATGTAAAAAAGATGAGGACCTTCCCACAGGGCATGTATGAAGAGCTTGTTCGGGTTGAAGAATGTGGACAAGAGAGATGTGCCATTGTGCTCTATTCTCTCTCGAGGTAGTTTTCTAGATATAGATTTGACAAAAAAATTATAAAAAAATCTTAATTACATAAACATTAAGAACGGAGTGATTTTTCAAATTACTCTGTATCTTCTTTACAAGTGCAAAATACGTATATTATAAAATTATTTTAGATGGAAATGGGCAGCCAGTGTTTTGACACTCTGTTCCCATTAAGACACTTCCGTCCCCCGTTTTTCGCCGAATTATGGAGGCATAAGTATTGAGTTATGAAACTCAACGTCCTAATGCTTTGTTACCAGAGCGGGAAAAAAAAATATTACTTAATTTTCACGAGTGAGAATAGAACTCACAACACGCACGCTTGTGCGCCTGCACCACGATTAGCCTTCTACTTCTTACTTTTAAATATATAATCTACAAAAAGTGATCCTAACCACATACATATTTCTAATTTATCTTTGCAAAACAACAAATAATCGTAAAATACTGAACTTTACTTGGACTGTTAAAGATTTATTTCCGAGCCGACTTCTAAAAAAGGAGGTTCGCAATTAGTTACACAAGTTATAGGTTCAAATAAATTAATACGTTTATGAGTAAACACATTTTTTTATCTGTAACCAATAAACATGAGGCAGAACGTATAAGGTCTTTGCCTATTCTGTCCAATATAAATATTAAATGTGAAACATGTATGTAGATTTTTCTTAGTAATTTCATAAGAAATGTATATATTTTGTTATAATTTATGCAAGTAACTCTGTACCTTTATGCCCATATATGGCTAGTAATAATAACGGACAGTAGCATAAAACTAGATAAAAAAATAGCTTCAAGTTGTACCCCGCATACAACAGGGAAGACAGAGGGAACCTAGTGTTAAGATATTCCGTTTTCCACTTTTACCGATTTTTTCGAGGCTTTGCGTGTTAAGTGGTGGAACTCAACGCCGAGATTTTTGATGCCAGGGCGATGAAATGAAAATATTAAGAAATAATAATTTATTCCCTCGGATCGAACCAACAATTGTCATGTTACAGTCACAACCTTGTGCTCTTGCGTCACAACGACCTCTTAGATTAATATTAATAGCAATTAAATTAGTACCAAAGCTGACAACACCGTAAACTGACAATTTATCGATTCATAGGGCTTAAATTACACTATGTATTAAATTACTTGACCTGAGTAATACAAGTGCTAACTTTTATAAATAAATTATTTTATAATTTAAATTATGCGTGTATTTTTAATTATTTATGTTTATTTTTATATGTATCCCTGTTTTTAATATAATAAAGAACTTTATCTACCCCTACATTTTAAGTATCATTATTTGCTTAGAACTTGCTCTGGTAACGTAGCTTAATATTAAAAGGTGAAATTCAACAATTCGAGAACCGAACCCACAACTATATCTAGATATCTAAAAAAGCCCATAGCTGTATTTCTATTGCCTTTTTGTACATATTTAAACGATTTTAATACATATTACGATCATACCACACTACTAGCTAAAACCTTTCATATTTTAAAAGTTTTGACACTACAAAAAATGTCACAAAATTCATTCTAGTCAACAGAACAGTGACAGTGATAGAAAAAAACTGAAAATAAATAAAATAGCAAAAAGCACCTGTCAAAGACAAATTCCCAGCGATCGAGCTTAACTCGCAAAATCTACAACAGCACGACTAACGCCAACTAACAATGTTTACAATTTCAACGTACGACGAAATCCGCTTCCACCTCTGTTGTTCGCTGCACGTGTGTTCGTGTGTTTAGATTTAGACCAATTACTAGTTAACTAGCGATGCCGACTTGGCTTCGCTCGCTTCAACTTATTATAGTATTATCGTCAAATTATACACAACAGTTTACAGGTTACATCGAAACGATTAACGTGACATAACTAATAGTTCCGGAGAACAACGCGCTAACTAACCAAACTCTTCAATTTTATAATATTAGTACAAATATAGATGACACAACAATCAAACAATCAATTCTATTAATACAAATAATTCGCCATGCTCATTATTTATCATAATAATCGACGTGACAGGTTCAATTTGTCCTGTCACGCTGTCACGCTCGTTTCTTTACAAACAGCGTGCTATTGTGCCATCATTGTCCAGATGTGGGCGCTGACTGCGGATACGGATTGAATGCAAACTCCGTACCGTAACAAGCGTCTTGGTGATGTGAATGTATGGAAATGAACTTTTACTTTAGATTTATATTTAGATTTTTTTATTTATTAGCTTCAGGCTAGATATGCTATATGCTAGCATATAGCAAGGCAAAGGGAACCTCGCGCTAAAATACTCCTTTGCCCACATACCCTCCAATTTTTCGAAACACTGCGTGGCAGAGCACAGCTATTTATTATGGTACCATACCGAGAAAAAAAATGACATAATTCCCCCGAGCGGGAATTGAACCCACCACCGCTACAACCAGATACAGTGCCACTAAGCCACCACGGATTTTTAAGGTTTATATAGAAAAATTAAAGGCAACGTACTTAGTATCTTTAGAAAACGTATGAAAGTGTGAATGTAGCGGAATATAAATGCCTTTTATAGACCGTTCAAGCATTCTAATATTTAAAGCATAGTCAGAGCAATTAATGATCTTTAAGAGGCGTAGGTTCAAATCTTGCTTTTTTTAATAAAATAAAGGGATACTAACAAAAAATACTTAAATCCCTACAAAAAATCTATCTCCACAATGAGCTTCCCCCAAACATATCGGCAGCTTGTTAACGCAGTAACAACTGACGCGTGTCGCCGACAGCGCGCAGGCGACAATGCCAATGTAAGGGATGACACCGTCTGCCGGTGGCGAATAAAATGTGAAATTATTTACACGCTTATCTCCAATTTCTTGATTTTTAGGTAAAATATCATGTTTTTTACTCATAAGAAATGTATTAATAAACAAGAAAATATTTTAGCCAGTTGTTGGTTGGTTCTTTCGTTTGGTAACGATTCAAAATCGCGAGTTCCGCCATTCAACTCGTAATACCTCAGAATTTATCGGAAAGTAGAAAACGGAAGTGTATTAATGGGAACGGAGTATCTTGACACTAGGTCACCACTAACACCTATACTTATATAAATACATGTCCCAATCACAATCAATAAACAATCCCTCAAACCGTTTCACTTGTCGCTCTCACTCTACGCACCAATAAATTATTTAGAAAGAGTTAGCAAGCAACTCTCAGTGCGATCACAAAGCTATATTTTCATCGTCGCAGTCGTAAAGTTGTCGTGTCTGCACATTCTGGATGGATCAGCGACAGATGCTGGTACAAATGGAATGGACTGTATGGACTGCATGGACCGTGTTTCGTTTAATATATTGATGTTGAGGTGTTGACGTTTATTTTTGGATGGTGTTATTAATTAATTTTGTTGGGGAACCCTCAGTTTGGTGCTTTGTGTAGATCATATAAATAGATGATAAAATATATTTATTACGATAGCGGTCGTGACGCAGCGGCACTGTCTAATGGTAAACGCCACGGTTGTGATTCGATTCCCGCTGGAGTTATTTTCATTTTCTCATCAGGTTACAATTCTAACAAATAACTACATAACGCGGGGAAAATGGGGAAGTCTCTGGAAGAAGAGATCCCTTCGTAAACTACTCTAATAAAAGGCAAAATGCCTATGGAAAGGATAATGGAAAGGGAATGTCTTAACATTAGGTTTCCAGGTTCCCTATGCTAAGTGTGGGATACGGCGTAAAGCTTAAAAGAATACTCTACTAACGTTACTTCGAGTTGTATTCGATCCTACAACTTCATGTATATTCAAACAAAAAAAAAGGTGACTATAAAAGATTTACATTTGTGTTAACATATGACTACTATTTACGTTTATTTTCTTAGAAGCAATTTTTCGTGGTGGTCCCATAAAAGTTATCTTAGAGCCACATATTATAGTTATATTAGTTTTTTGATGTTGAATAACGTAGAACTAGCTAAAAACCAAAGTTATTTGACTGCATGTACACGCGACGGTTGTAACTTCGATTCCCAACCACGGGAATCAATTATTTTTATTTGTTCGCTTTCGGGACTAGACGAGTCATGATATTGCGTGTTGAGTGGTGGAACTTAACGTTAAGTTATTACTAAATTGATACACCTGTTTAAAATGTTTTTTTTTTTTCAAATGAAGGTAATGATTTTCATAAAAATTAATTACTACTTAGGGGTAAGGGATGAGCCGATATATTATAATTATATATTATTAAATTTATAACACAATTTAAAATTCCCACAAGCACAAATTTAGGAAATCTCGATAGTTATATATAAAAAAAATACTTACAAATTAAAAAAAATACATTTAATTTTCTACACATATAACTAACAATAAAAAGTACAATTTTCCTATCAAAAACTAACATAAAAACCCCATTAATCCCCAAAAACACCAACATATCCATTAATAATTCAACATAAGCGCACAAAAACGAGTAGCTAGCTCATCCCGCTAGTTTAGTTTCTTAGTAGTCGTCTCTCGCTTACCGAATGACTCCCACAAATAACATTGATGTACGTTAATAGCGACGTTTTGGTGTTTGCCGTAAGTTTATAGCGGTTGCCCTATTATGGAAAAACAAGATATTTGTATGCGGAATGGGATTTGAGATGGGTTTATGGGATTTGAGATTCTACGGGTTAATGGTTTGACTTTTGATTGAACTTTACGCTGTATTCCGCATTAAGGCAGGAAAAACTTAATGTTAAGACACTCCGTTTCTCACGCACCACTCACTTTTTCGAGGCATTATGTGTTGGGTGGCGAAGGTAATCGTCGTGCTTTGTATTGTTACTGGACTGAAGAAACGAAAACAATTAATTTCTCCGATAATTCAATCCAATCTACAACCGTTGCGTTTGCCATGGCTTTATAGGTATTTTTAGTGCGTGTATATTAATACTTATTTATTTATTAGTTAAGCTATCATTTAGTACAGCTATAACACTTTTAATTAAATTGAAAATACAAGTTTTAGTTGCACATATTTTGCTATGACGTGTACATTTATGAATGCTCTTTTAAGTTTACCATTCAGTTATTACTACGCTAATTAGACGGAACATAATACTGCACATTGTCTCATTAGACGGATAAATCAATTATTATAAATGAAATACAATGTGAAATTTAAAATTGAATGCAATACCATCTCGTTCAATTAGATATTATAAATTTTAAAAAATTTTTGGTATAATATTCGAAATCAATCGAATTCTCAAACCACAAAAGTCTACAACTCGAACCAAAACAATACGGGGTCAAACACTCGCGCCTCACAAAATAAACACGATATATCCTTAAGTAATTGTATTAAATGCGACTTTATTGTTCGCGGAATGAATTTACACGATCATATATTAGACATCGCCGTCGTAAATTGTATTATATTTGTTTAACACTGATAGGTGCGATGCGAAACAGAAAAACGTATGGCCTTATTTCTTATGCCACATGTTTATCAACTTCACGCTCTATCCCGCATATAGCAGGGTAGGCTGAGTGACGGAGTTCTCCACCGCAGTTTACCTGGCCAAAGCGTGGAAATGAGAATTTATATTATTATTTCCAAAAAAAATCATGTTGTTTGTACGGGAGCTCCCTTAAATATTTGTTTAATTCTATTTTTTAGATTTATTGTTAAAGCGGCAATAGAAATATGTAAAAAGCTCAACAGTCTAAGTATCACAATTCATAAGTGTATCTTATGAATCGTACCTGGTAACGAACGGACTGACAGACAGATAACGCTCTTTATATACGGAACCTTCAAAACTAATAAAATATTCAACTAATAGATAATTCCTTTTTAATATGTAAAATGTAGCTCCCATAACTGAGAAATTAAAATATTTAATTCCGCCAAGTGAACATCGAAGCTGCAACCATCGTATTCAAGTCAGATGCCGTACCCTAAAATAAAATTCGAACTCAAACCCATCACTTTCAATCACCACGATGTCATCAAATATACATTGAACTGTTAATAGAATAAATTAAATTGACAAAAGCATTTGGTCACGTAAGGGTGAGTTTGGGTTAAATGAACTGATCCTTAATTTAATTAGTATGTTTTTGACCTAATTACAAGGAAACAGGGAAAAATATGTGTATTCATATTTGAAAGTTAAATATACATTTAGTTAAAATACATTATTTCTTTAGTTTTACTCTGTATCCCACATATAGCCGAGTGGGTAGAGGTAATCTGGGAACCTAGTGTAATAATAATGAAGCAGAAAGTGTGGAATAGCATATTTTGATACTATACTAAAAATACGTGAAACTGGTATTTTTATAATTATTAAAGTTCTCAAAATAGAACCAATTTTTCAGCTTAAAAACACATTTTGGTATTTAATTTACGACTATAATTTATTTACCATCTATATAAATGTTGATTGCTTTAGCTAATTGAGGATAAAAAAATAGCACCAGCATGTTTTATACGACCCTGAACTACAATAAAGATTATGTACGTAGTTAATGAAACTGTAATAAAAAGTGTTTATTCGTACAGTGATACTTAAAATTGCTTTCAATGTAAAATATTGGTATAGTAATGTAGTCTATACTCAAATATAAATAAAGGTGAATATTCTTTAAAATTATGTAGGGTAGAGGAGAGTGGGGTAAGTTGTATATACATTCGTAACCCGATAGCGATGGAACAGAGGGTAATTAAAATTTTTACGATACACCTAGCGGTTTTATTCATCCATAAATTTAAATAATCTGTTCGTCTGTTCAAATGTTATAAAGCTAAACGGGTTCAGTCGTTTAAAACGTATTATAGGGTTATTTACAATTTTCTTTACAATTTTACTCTTTAATGTTCACGATTCTATTGCATAATTTGGAGTAAACAAAGAGAAAGTAGTGTTACATAAACACTTTTAGCATTTTTTACACTTGACACAACGTTTGACTGTAGATACATGTCACACTTGTGTGAGGCAAAAAGAAAAAGCGCGATGCGATTTATAAGTTCCAACATTCAATGCATAATGTCTCGAAAATTGGGCTGGAAATGAAAAAAATGTTCGAATAAATGGTAAATATTTGTCTATTCTTAATACGTGAGTGGGTGGGTAACATTTAAAAAATAAAATAAGATATCTTTCACACACAACTATATTTTCATTGCTACTTATTCCAATTAAAAATTGGATGTCAGAAAACTGTCAGAGATCATTAATAAAAAAAGCTAATTAAATAAAGTTTATTTGCTTTGCTTTTGATAATTTTTATTAATGGTTTTGAATATACCTATACGAATATTGTATCTTATTGTAACTTAACTACGAAAATTTTAGCATATATTTCTCAACAGAACTATTAGGGTGAAGGTTGTGGCTTCGATTCTCGAGTCGAGACTCCAAGTTTTATTTCTTCGCTCTGGTAAAAAAGCAAAATGCGGCGTCAAAATTCGCGAAAGGTGGAGAACGGATATCCTAGTATTTATGTGAAGCAAAAGAAACCACGAGGATGACAAAAATCAGCTTCCCGTTTTTCCATCAAATCCGGTTGGCAAAGGAGTGTTAAGAGCTTCCCATCAATTTTCGAGACATTATGCGGCTAAACTCAACGCCACGCTTTATCTACCAAAATTGGAATTCAAATATAAATAAAACAATTCCCCCGAGTGGAAATCGAACCCACCACCATAATATACAATCAGACACTGTGCCACTGCACCCCAACGGTGAGATATTAATGAATTAATAAAATTCCATCTGGATCCTCCCCACTCCCATTCATCAAAGTCGTCGTTATGAATACCCTGTCAAATTACAATGAGAAACTTAATAGAAAAAGTTTGACGGTGTCGACGCGGCGCGCGATGGCAGCCAGTGACAGATTTTAAATTTAATACTGAACATTTTGCGTACAACAACGTCCGCTTAATGAGTGGACCGAGCATTTTGAGCTTTTTAAGCTCGATGCTTTTGCTCTGTTCAGGTATTTTTATATTTATTGTTTAAAAATAATATATTTATAGCTTCATGCTATGTGATATAGCAAGGTAAGTTAAATTAACTTAGTGTTCAGGCACTCCGTTCTCTGTTTTCCGCCTGAATCTGAGACCTTAAGTTTTGATCCATTTCCACGCAAAAACTACTGTATAATTTAATAACATCGTAAAAATACGTTCATGCAGGCGAAGCTGCGGGTGGACCACTAGTATATTATAACCTCATTATATAAAACTTAAACCTTCTATTATCTTTGTTATGAAAAGATTTAAATCTACTACTAGAAACAACCCTTTCATGTTTCTATAGGAAAATAATCCTTATTCACATGTCTTCAAAGTAAACACACATCTGCATTTATTTTCAGAATTGACGATCGATTTTTATTTTGTTGGAAGCAATAAAGTTTATTCGTGAAGTCGTCAATCAATCAAACGGGCTGTTATAATTTTATGCGAGTTCGGATATCAATTATAAATCAACGTTGCAACAATAAACTTGCTTTTCACCAGATATTAAGCTTAGAACAGATTTTGTTTTTTTTTTTCAACAAACTTTCAACTAGGTTCCCTAAGATTAAGATATTCCGTAGGGCACGCACGCACAATTTTCGTGACATTTCTTGTAGAATGGTACAACTCACTGTCACACTTTGTTTTGTTACCAAGTGAAATAATATTTTTTTTCAGTCGAACCCCACAACCTTCACGCTTACAGGGACTGACAAAGTATTAATTAAATTACTGGACTTGGAAAGTTGAAATTTGACATAGGTTAGAGAGTGCAGGGCAGTACCTACAGCAATGGAAATAAAACGAAAATTTCCATTTCTTTTCTTGAAAGTCCATGGTCCATGGAAACATACTCGTAATTGCACCCGATGACAAGATAAGCTGTGATATCTGTGACACTAAATTTTATTCAACACATAACAGGTTACACAGAGGGTTACCCTGTAACCTAATTGTGAGACATTTCCGTTCCCCAAGTTCCGCCAAATTCTGAAGGCATTTCGTGTTGTGTGGAACTCAACGCCGCGCTTTACGTCGCTACAAGAGGAGGCTGAAAATATTAAATATGATTTCCCCGAAGAAGAATCGAACCCACAACCTGTTTACATTCGCACGCTTCTCCCACTCCGCTACGATTGGCCTCTATAAAAATATTTATTATATTTAACGAGTAATTACCTCTAAATGAATTATAGCGTTTTATTATACCCAATTAACAATATACGAGGGTCCACTATCACATTTTTATTCGCGATAAGAGTAACCTTTACAACGACAAATTTATGATTGAAAGGTATAATTTATTACCACTATCTGTCAGCCTTTAGATCGAATTGTTAATTGATCCATCAATATGTCAATTATTTGAGAAAAATCTTAGTGTCTTCATAAATTTAGAATTAAATGATGAATTATTCTCATTTCCTCGCTCTGGAATCAAGACAAAACGCGGCGTTGAGCTCCACCACTCGACACACAAGTCAACTCTCGTCTCGTCGTATTGGAAGGGATCAGAAGAACCGAGTGATTTAGTAGTTCCCTCTGCCTACTCTACTACATTCGGAATACAGAGTGAAGCAAAATAAAAAAAAAAGTTTAATTTATTACCTCCGTCACGACTCCATCCTTCAAAACTTTTTCTTTACTTAATTATTCCGTCAACATTTTAATTACTTGAGAAAAATGACACACAAATGAATTAAGTGACATTTGGCCAGTTGTCTGTGATGTTTTTTATTTTTATTTTTATCTTTTTTTTATTTATGCACTCCGGACGTACGGCCATAACTCTTTTTTTTTATTTTACATATATATTTTTTATTGGTTGATAAGTTCGATAATTTTCTTCAATAAAGGACTACCTATCCAGTGTAAAACGATATATATTTTTTATTTCAACATTTCTTAGATTAGTGCGTTTAACCAAAAACTCTTTAGGCTTAGAATATATGTAGATATAACAAGTATCTGAGATGTTGACTAGTTAAGTGATAAGACAAAATATATAAAATATTCAAATTAGATGTCTTTTAATCGATATTCGATTTATGATACAACACTATTGAATTAATTATATGGAAACTATTCAATAGTTGCTTAACTAATTCTATATAGAGATAGTAGAGTCGACATTAGTTCGTATTACATATTGATATTTGAGAGACCGTCGTGGTGTACTGGGACTTCTAATATCTTAAAAAATCGGATAAGAGCGAGTTGGACTCGTTCAACATTCCATACCAATTTCAGGGCTGTATTGATTGTGTGCTGATTTTTTCTATGAAATATCCACAAATTTTCACATTTCGGATTTATTCTCTTTTTATATTGCATAATTAATTTATTGTCAAATTTTATAACTATAGTTCCATGAAATACTCTATAGGTTTTGATTACAGCACATAGCCGCTTAAACTTGTATTCAGGTTCTGTGCCGTTGTGCGACCACGGCCTTCAGCGTAATGACTAAAACTGATCCTAAGAAATATATTATTATTTCAAAAACCTTATTGATATTGAAAATTTATAATATAAAAATGATAAACGAGCTATCAAATACAGCACTACTAATAACAACGATAAATAAAAAAATAAAACACTATCATAGCCCAGCACTATCGGGAGTGTCGACGGTAATGCCGTCGTACGTCTGCGTCGTAACTTTCAATTGATACCGCCGCTTTCTGTACAAGACGTGTTTAGTGTTATGACCTTAGGATGCTTCCGTTCAAACCTTTTATGTTGACTCGATATCTGTTAGATAGCTGTTATAATAGTCTAACAAAGATTATGTAGGTTTTTTTTTACTTTATAACATAATATTTAGATCGTCTTGGTTTAGTGTGACAGCATCTTTCCGTAAATGCGATGGTTGTTGATTCCATCAACACTCGTGAGAATGATTAGTTTTTACTTTACTCTAATAAGAGAAAGTTCGGCGTTAAGTTACAAAAATCAATGTACAGTGTGTAAAATTCGGCTGTCGCAAATAATAACTTTTAATTTATACTATGGCTTTCTGTACTAGACGTTTAGTTTAGACGTTTAGTGTAATGACCTTAGGATGCTAACTAAGTAACTTTGTAATAAAATCTAAGGATTGGAATTTAAACTACTTGTAATAATTGTATCCTCATGAAGCTGGTGGAACTTTCACAGGTTAGTAGAAAGACATTCGAGCTTGGGTTCATACTATTTATAGTGTAGAAAAGCGTGTTTATGATTAGTTTTTAAAATAAACTAAAAAATTGGATTACAATATTAAAACGTACTCCGAAGTGAACTTTTATGGTTACAAATTTACTTCTACTACTACTTTGACTACATTTTTTTTAATTATTACTTATAAATTATTTTTTAATTTTTATCTGCCATTTAAATCTATATACTTATAATTATCTACCTATTTACAAACTAACACAACCCAATAAATAATAGCACCGGCCATAATCAAAGTGCAGAGCACAGACTATAAATATTTCGAGCGTTCCGTTGCTCCGCGTATTGACAGTTCACAGTGAAACGTCATAAATCATGTCGTCCAACATGGCGGCCTGTTTGACAGTTATCACATGTTGCGCGGGAACATTAAACTCATTGAAATTTATTGCTCAATCGTTGTAGTGTGCTTGTTTGTTTTAAGGTTGTACTACACATAATGGAATAAAACTAGAAATATATATAAAAAAAATGTGTTCTAAGTTTTTTTAGTGTAACTAATTAAGCTATAGCTAGGTTTTTATCGAGCTACACGGTGTCCCAAATCCTTATACTGTAATTACAAATTCAAATATTTTCTTCAAAATAAAAAATTTAGCTTTAAGCTTTATTTTTTGAACGTCAAATAATTTACCACCAGTTCACAAAAGTTAGTGCCTCAGACCTGAGAAGAACCAGCGCAAGAAACTCAGGACTTTTGTTGTTAAGATCTCGGTAATATTTTATTCGATATTTTATTCTAATATAATCTAAATAACATACTATTGGAGACAAGTCATAGCACAGGAGCACAAGATAGATCATTCTCGTGGAAATGGAATATTTAATATTTCGTATGTAATTATTTCATTTCGTTGCTCTGTTTGCTTTGTTTGCTGTATTAAAGCCCGACACTCAACACGTAATGCCTCCAGAATTCGGAAACTCGGGAAAGGAAGTGTTTTAATGGGCACGGAATGTCTTAACACTAGGTTCCCAGCTTAATATAATGTAAAAAAAGAAAAAGTGAGTTTTTTGTTAGTTATCTAAAATTTGTCAAGAAGTCGAGAATATTGTGTATAATCAGAAACTTCCCACCTGCGCCAAGATTGCGTCTAGACACGAATAGATCGTACATAATTCTTCATTTGCTTTATCTTAACGTGTATTTCGGTATACCAAGCAGAGGCAATCTAGTATTAACAAATTTCCATTAACATGTTTCAACCATTCTTCGAGACGAGAGAGGAACGAGAGGAACTCAACGTCGTGCTTTGGTCCATCAGATCACTGTGTCACGTGTTGCTTCTATGGGTATAACTTAAAATAAGAACAAAAATTTAAAGATTTCAGATGTCGTTTTTATAATTTAAAAGAACATATACAATAATTAACTTTTATGAAAAACTATATATATTTGGTAATTTTACATTCGAATGGTATAATTTGTGCAAGTTTTAAGTGAGTGTATAACAACCTTTATAGATAATAGACTGCCATTATTGTTAGTTAATGAAATGACATTGACAACTGAATTGAATAGGTGTTGACTGATATAGCTCAGTGGTGATTATTTTTTTATTCACGCTGGAACTTGCATAAGAGGGAGAAATAATACACATAGGGAACCCAGTGTAAGGAGACGTTCCGGAGGAGGACCTAAGGTAACGTTCATCTTGTTACCTCAGGGAGGAAATCGAAATTATTCATTACCCGACTGACTGGGAATATAAAAAAGCCGGTCAAGTGCGAGTCGGACACGCCTATCAATTTCAGGATTGTAGGTCAACGGGAAGTACAACTTATAAAAGTTCACAAACTTGGTTTAATATTAATATCAGCTTAATACTTCCAAGTTATCATGAAATATATGATTTTGATAAATGGATTACAGAGTTTAGGATCCTATAAGTGTTCCATTTTTCCTTTTGAGCTACGAAACCCTAAAAGATAAAACATACAATTCCTAATACCGATAACTTCACTAAATATGACATGATATTTTAAAATTTTAATTATCACCCAACAACTAAACAGTTTTATATAAATGATGGCGTGGTGGTTGACGGCTGACATGTTGACAGTCCTGACAGCGCCTACTGACGTCTCGCAGTCGACGCTCGGCAATTTGAGAGAGAGAAGCTTTTTTGCTTATTTCGCTATGAAATATAAATAATGGGAATCTTCGTTATGTCTCTAGTAAATATTTTGATAATTATGTAGCTGTGTGGCCAGTCGTGGTAAAGGGGCACAAGCGTACGACTGTGAATGCGAGAGGTTGCGGGTTCGATCCCACTGGAAGAAATTAAATATTTAATGTTCTATTATTGGTCTGGTAAAAAGGGTAAGTGTGGCGTTGAGTTCCGACACTCAATTTTACTAAATTATCTTGCCACTACATTTCCTAAGACTACCCTGCTATATTCGGGACACAGTGTAAATCTAAAAAAAACTAACCATTTTTTTCCACTCTCGCGTTAAAACCATCTAAGATGAATAGACGAAACTGACACTAAAACACATTTAGGTATACACAAGGCCCGTCCCGCGTCCTAACGATCGTCGTCTTTCATACTTTGAATACTTAGTAGAGTTATAAGAATTTACGTCGCACTTACGCGGGGTAATGGCGCGTATAAAATGTTATGACCACTCAGTCGCGGGAGTATTGAGTTTGCCCTTTTCATGTTACCGTTTTGGGGGTAGTCGGTTTATGTTTTGTTTGCTATTTTGGGAATGGATTGATTTATTTATATTATAGTTGTAAAAGATAGGGGGAATGACTCTGACTGTAAGCGCGATGGTTGTGGGTTCGACTTCCACTCAGGGGAGTGAATTATTTTCATTTCCCCGCTGCCTTAGTGTTTCCAATTCGTTCAAAAACGAAGAACGAAGTTTCTTGTTGCTAGGTTTCAAATTTCTTAAATCAAATTAAATAAAATGCTATGCCGACGTCGACTGTAAATGCGACAGTAGCGAGTTTGATTTTCATTCTGGACAAATAATACATTTCATTCTCCTGCTTTGGATACAAGAAAAAACACGATATTAAGTTGAAATGTCTCGAAAATTGGGTTAAAAATAGGGGATGGAATGTCTTAAAACTAAATACCTCTTACGTATCCTACAATATGCGGGATTTAATAAAAAATACACATATTATTTATATTAATTTAATATTTTCCCCACTATAGTAAAATAAGACCAAATAGATGATAAGTCAAAAACAAAGTAACTAATTACTACATTCTACCCATCCCTAAAAGCATAATAGGGCTACAGATAAAAAAATCATAGTACGCATAAAAACATCAGCAATGTCCATCCCTAACGTCACTTAATCACGCTACATGGCACAAAACGAGCAGTTTTAATTGTCACTTGACAGTTTTATGTAAATCGCTCGGCGGGTGTCAGCGTGACAGGGCAGTGACAGCCGACACTGGATGACAGCTACCATCTGTCCAATTTGCGTTGCAGAGTATATATATTTATAGTTTATATTTTTTAAAGTTTGAAATAATATGATTCAAAGGAAGTTTTTCGCTTTTGTTTTTATTTTTTTGTATATTCGTCGTCAGTTATGCTTAATTTTGGCTATTTTATTTAGCCAGATTTAGAATTTATCTGTATAATATGTGTATGTATCTGTATAATCTTAGAATGAGACAATCACAATATATAAAATTATATTTAAATAAAAAAAATCAATAAAAACATGAGCAAAACAACAATTTTTAAGCAGCTTTTTTTTTATATTTCACTTATAACATGGTATAAAGTAAGATAAGTTGAATGCATATAAAATTTATCGGCTACTTCACTCCTAAACAGGGCATCCATAAAGGAGAACGAGCGCTGCGGGCGCCGGCGGACTATCTCGATGAATGCTATTAATACGCCTGATACACCGTTAATGTGACGGTAGATTAGGTGTACGCCACACATTTAAACGAAACGCGGCGTTTTCTTTCCTTTTTAAAAAAAACTTAGTGTTTTATCTTACTGTTTTTTAAGTTTTCTTTTTATCTCTTTGTGGGTTCTTTACGCTATGTCCTACCTAGAGAAACGTAGAACCTATTAAATATTTTATATTCTGGAATAGGAATCGAACTTACAACTGGGCTTTACAGTCACATGCTTGTGCCTCTGCGCCACAACAGGCCTCTTTTACCTTTTTCGTATTGGGGTTACATGTTATTCTCTCACTAAACAAACATACATCTCTCTGAACATGCATATTTTTTATATACGTAAAACAATTTAATAATATTTTTTTGTCTTATTCGATTAAGTAACATATTGCGTTTTATAACATGTATACGGAATGAACAAGTATTGTAAAACTCCTGTCTCGCATATTGCTAGTTGGGCAGAGGAAATTTATTACACTACAGACAATCTGCTCCCCAATTTCAGTCCAATTTTCAAGAAATGACTCAACACGCAGTGAAAGTTTTGTCTTCTTAATACACAGATTGATAATCAAATCCACAACCGTTATAGCATCACAACGGCCTCAAATATAATAATTTTGAAGCGTTTTGAGACAGTGTTGAAACACCTTTACAAAACCGACCCACCCCATATTAATATCCCACTTACGACTTTATGTTATGTTACTGCCGAAGTTGACTACAGTAATTGTTTAGCTGTATCGACTATATGGCCTTAACTTTGGTTAAATTTAATCCACGATTATGGATCCAGTAATAAAAGTGTATGAGGTAAGCTTTTGATTTAGCTAACACCACTTTGGTAAGTAGGTACCTAAGTGGTGAAGTGTTTTGTGTTACGTTTAGTGGTCGATATGGTCGTAAGCTCATCGATATGGTCGTAAGGTCGATACCCACTCGAGAGAATAAATTATTTTCATTTCTTGGTTGAGACCAAGCATACCGTTGAGTTTTAATCAAGATGCAATACCTCGAAAATTGCGCGGAATATAGGTAGCAGAGTGCCTCAAACTAAGGTTCCCTCTGCCTTCCTTGCCATGTGCGTGCGTGTAATACAGCGTGAAGATAAAAAAATAACAGATTCACACAACTTATTTAATTTTTGATATTATTTCTGGAACCTAAGCACTTTTCAAATTCAATGTAAAGCGCTTCTTCCAATAACTCACCTCCACGACCCACTATGCGATGCTAAATTTTTATTCTCTGAAAGGGAAACTGTTATGTCCAGAGTGGATTCGACGGAAATGAGACCGTGTTAGGATTTCAAATGTCCCCCGGCTCGTAAATTTTATAGGTTTTGCATTTTTTTTTATCGCCAACTCCCATTCGGGTCGTAATCACCTAAGTTTTAGATCGTAACTTTTAATAAAGTAAGTAGATTATCTTGTAAAGTTAGTGAAGATTGCAGGCAACTTATTTTCCATATTTCAAAATTGTACTATATTAGTTCTCTAGTGAATTTAGTTACATTTCTTTGACTAATAAATATTTGAATGTTTTATTAACCCTGCCAAAGTAGATTGAAGGTCTTAGTTTTAATGATTACAATATTATATTTAAAATATTATATTTAAAAGATTTTTTTTTGTGTCATGCTTTACTCTATTTATGTATATCAGGATAAGAGAGGGAGCCTAATGGTAAGGCAGTCTGTTCTCCATTATTCACTCCATTTTCAATTATGTGTAAAGCGATGAAAATCATAACCACGCTTTGCCCTGTTGTCACACCTTCAAATTTTTCTCCATATAGAGGCAAAACAAGTGACAAATCACTCCATTCTCCCAACAAAAAGGCCATACATTTAACATACACACAAATAAATAAAATTAAATTTCCAATAGGCATCTATAATGTATGTATGTAGAGATACCCATTGTAAGTTGCGCATTAATCAATCAGCGCTGCGACTGTGTCAGTCGTGTCAGTCGCGTCAGTCGACGGTTGTCGCAACTAATTTACTTCTATTCGTATATAAATATTAATGGGCGATATAAATTGTTGTTTCGTACAGTTCGCAATCGGCCACTTGTCAATGATCAACGACTCTATTGTCAATGTTGTTGATTGATGTAGAGATATAGGATTGAATGTCGAGACTTACTTTTCTTATGAATATAAAACTATATCTAAGCTTAGAATACAGTGCGGCGTTAGGTTCCGTCGCTGTCATGCCTAATCTCTCTGTATTCTGCTGTATTTAACAAGATATTTATAAAGAATTCAGTGACAATTTAGTTTATTAGAATCTGCTATAGCAATTTTAATTTACTAAAATAAAAAAAATCATTGTTCGCTCTGGAAATAAGACAAAACACGGCGTTGATTTTCCCGCAATGTCCCAATATTCAATGTCTCGAAAATTTTACGAAAAATTGGAAGCGGAGTTTCGTAACACTAGTTACTTTTACTTTCATGAACTACTTGTTACTAAGCATTTGTTAAAATTTGGAGCATTTTCCATTGTACGTTTTAAGGCACTAAACAAAGCTGTGGACTAAAACTAGTTAACTATACTAGAGTCTATTATTACTGTGTTGCCTGTTGTTTCCAAAGTAAGTATTACTTATTGTGCCTTCTGGTTTACAAAAGAGAAAGCTAAATTATACTATTAAGATCATTTATAAATGTCAATGAATCATAGAATGATTTAGTAATAGTTATAAAATATCATAATAAAATATAAAGAAGCCGTCATGGGACACTATCTTACTGTTTTTTTTTTTTTTATTTTAGAAACTACATCCACGGGCGCATAGTTGCCCGTGCCTTTTTTTATTTTATGAAAGTTCTTTTAATGTGGCGTACTTAATTTTGGGACAATTTAAACTGTACTTATATCTAGAGCTTATACTAGAGGGGTTGGATGAGACCCCTACCGACAATTTTTTTTTTTACATATATTATTATAGTATTTTGTATAATTATTATAGTCTTTTGTATAATTATTATGTATATAGGTGTGGAATTTTAGATTTGGCCTGGCTTATGCAGAACGCCTTCCTTAAGTTTTTGACTATCTTACTGTTAAAGCGACGATTGTGGGTTCGATTCCTACTCGGGGGAATAAATTATTTTAAATTTGTCGCACTGGTATAAGGCAAAGCGCGGCATCGACATCGGCCACTCAACAGACCATATATTAAAACACAGCAGTTAATGGGGAACGGAGCGTCTTAACACTAAGTCTCTGCTGCCTACTCTGTTATATGCAGGATAGTGTAAAGTTAAAAAAATAAAATCAATACATGTCCAGCAGAGAATGAAGTGTCTTAACACTAGTTTTTTACATATCAATATGCCGACCACCAAAAAGAGGAAATATATTTAAAAGGTTAATAAATTTAATATTAAACCTCCGTAGAGATTTCGCACTAAGTATATTAATCAATGCGGCGTACCTCAGTAGGGTTAATTTATACGGACCTCGCTCCGAACTGACGGGGATGCCTGTTTCAGATTAATTATTCACATTTTATATTACATTGTAGAGCCTTCGTGGCGCAATGGGACAACATCTGATTATAAACGCAACAGTTGTGGGTTCGATTTCCAATAGGGAAAATCTTTTATTTTTTTCGATTAATAAACCACAATTCAGCGTTGAGTACTGCCTCTTAATTCGCAATATCTGAAAAACTAACTTTCATAGTGCACTTGGGACGCATTTAACCAATAATATACTTTATAGAATGCTCATAGGTTCAAAGCCTAAGAAGACAATCACATAACATAACGTATCTTTGCTCTGTACCCGGCACATAGCAGGAAAGACAGAGGGAACCTGGGAATCTCCATCAGCCTTTTAAGGTCCACTGCTGGACATAGGCTCGCCACTCCGTCCGGTCCTGCGCCCTTTGTATCCTGGGAATCTATTATTCGCAAAAAAATTGTTGAATGTACTCCATTTCCATTAAGACCTTCCGTTGCAATTTCCTCAAGTGGGGATCGAACCCACAAGCAGTCGCGTTTACAGTCACACTCCGAGCTCCTGCACCACGACTGGCCTCATCTGGCCTATATCCATACAAAAAGAATGAAAAATGATACGTACATTAACAGTGATGTCGCCATCAGAAAGAAGAGACGCATGAATACAGTGACCGACCTTTTGTGACAGAAAATATAATGGATGACCTAAAAACGTTGAATTACTTAATATGGTTATTATTACTCTTTGGGTTGACGCGTGTCCTTTTTTTAGGAAGGAATGAAGGTTATTTAATGTTTAAATAAGTATAGTAATAATATAGTAGGTATATATTTTTGTTGTGTTTGTATGTTTGTTAAGCAAATACTCCTGTAATCATTAGTGAGTTTTGATCATTATTTATATAACAGATGATTTTTTATATGATAGATGATTTATTTTAATTTCTTTATTGTGGCAAGACAAAACTAGTGTAACACTTTTTAATTGTATTTACCAAATACATCCAATAATCAAAATTTAATTTTCTATAATTAATTATTGTTTAAGTTTGTATATAAATCTATAGTTTAAAAAGTGGGTTTTTGATATACTTACTTGTATAACTTTAAGCGATGTAACTCAACGCCACCGCCGCGCCGCCTCAGGTCAGAAAGATATAGCATGATAAAGATTAATAGCTAGCACTTTATGTGTTGTATTTTACTTTTTTTATTCAGCACGCAGTAGAGCAGACAGAGCGAATCGATCAGCAGAAATGAATATATTACATAGGTATTTTTCATTTCCTCGAGTTGAATCCACAGCTTGTCGCGCTTTTAATCAAACTCTTGTGACCTCTCATTATTCACTTAACCATTATAATTCATTATTTAAAAACAAATAAATCAATCAATTTCTATTTAATTGACAAACATTTAAATGTCTCATTCGACTGTAATATACATTTTCAATTCAATTTGTCCATTATTTATGTATTACTAAATTAAAAGTGCAACTAACGAGGCGATACATCTGTCACTCGACTGTCAATGCGTTGTAGACAAATTAAAAAGTTGGAAAAGCTTTTTAATTTTAAATGTAACATGAACTGTGGCAGCCTCTTAGCGAGTGAGTGTAAACGTAACGGTTGTAGGTTCGATTCTCATTCGGAGAATGGATTATTTTCAGTTTTTCGCTCAAGTATAAAAACAATGCGCGATGTTCAGTTCCTTAATATGTCTAGAAAATAGGATAGAACTTGGGGGGCGGAGTGTTTTGATACTAGGGCTCATCTGTCTACCTTGCGTAGAAGTGAACTCAGTGAGCGACGTGAAACTAACTTACGGCGTCGCTCGCGTTCATTTCCTTGCTCTAGTAACGACTGAAAACGTGGCGTTGAGTTGTGCCATTAAATTGCAAAGTGGGGAATGGAAGTAGCTTAATGGGAACGAAGTGTCATAACAGTCGGTTCTCAGGTTCCCTCTGCCTTCCCTGTTATGTGTGGAATATAGCATAATGCTAAAAAACAAAAAAGAAACATCTAAAATTGGCCACAGTTCTCGCACATGAAATCTAAAGAGTGAACCAAAATAATTCACCACTTGTAAGCCGTTATTTATTGCTTCCTGACAGGATGGTCAGGATATCGGCACTTAGCTTCACAATCAATCCTCAAAGTAACCTGAAACAATCATTAAAATACAATTTTAACCCTTAACACCCCACAATTAAGGACAAATTCGCAAAATTAAGAAGATTTTTGCAAATTTCGAGTTTGTTATTTCAATGTCTTCGAAGTCTTAAGATCCATCCACGTCTACGGAAGTCGTTGAGAGTAATTTAAAGTCTTTTTGTTTATTTGACGCATATGTTCAAAACATTTAAGTACCGGCGCCTGGAGTGTATTTTATTAGATAGTGAGAACTACTCGGTTACTTTACAACTGTACAGTCGTAAAAATTTTACAAGTGTACTTGAATTGATTGAACATCACTGTAGAATAGGTTCCTTACTTTTTAAATATATTTTCTAATGTTGAGGCCAGCCGTAACGCAGGTCCACAAGTGTGCTACTGTAAACGTGACAGGATGTGGGTTTGATTCCCGCTCGAGGAATTGAAATATTCATTATTTTCATTTCCTCGTTCTGGTGACGAGCAAACCGCGGCGTTGAGTTCGCCACTCAACACGCAATGCGTCTAAAATTCGGAGCAAAGTCTTAATAGGCAGGGAATGCCTTAGCACTAGGTTCCCTTGTTCACCCTGTGTACCCTAATATATATAGGGTGATACAGCATGATGCTCATTTCATTTTTTACATTAAATTTAGTAGGTACAGTCCGCCAAGAAATTTGCATTAAAAACAAAAACAAAAGAACAAAAAAGCTTACGAATTGGCTCTTCGTAAAAAGCGTATTCAACACAACGCTAATTGACAGAGATGTCAGCGACAGGATGACAGGTGAAGGACATTTACGTCAATATATAACATCTGTGGAGTTATCTGTAGAATTTGCAATTGATTTATATGTACCTATACATATTTAATGGTTTTTTTATACCGTGCATATAACGAGTTGGGCAGAGGTAATCTAGTGTTAAAACACTCCGTTTTCTACTTTCGCCTCAATTTTTGAGACCTTTTGTAAAAATTGATTAGCTGAAGTCAACCTGTGCGACGAATGAAATAGTTCATTCTATCGAGTTAGAATCGAACCTATAACCAGAAGATGTTCTGCTGTACCAAGACGGTGACAATAAAAATGTACCTCTATAACTAATAATCTTAATTTTACAATTATATGATATTAGTATTTTATTAATAATCTATGTTAAATTATTTATTTTTTATTATTTATTTATTTTTATTCATGTTCACGAATATTATCCAGTGACACTAGTGTTAATTGACTCATTTCCACCTATTATCGTTTGACAAATTCGAGGTGATTAACGAAACCTAACGCCGCTTTACACTAAAGTAATATTTAAACTTAATACTTGAAGTAGTTCAGCCATTTGAGCTGAAGAGTATGACAAAGAAATTGTCAAAATATATACTTACGTTCGAAAACCGTTACCCTCTTTCCGCCACAGTCGGATAAAAACCAAAAAAAGGAGAATTTAATTAAAAAGCAATAAAAACAGCCGCCGTTCAGATCGGTAATTGACAACTTTGTACGGTGACAGACAGACAGGACATAACAGGCGGAAACGTCACTCCGCTTGTATCGACTTTGCAACGTAACGTTTAAAATCAATGCAATTAATTTTAATCATTTTTATAGTGAAACAAGAACAATTTGCATCTAGTTTTTTTTTTTTTAGTTTCATGCATTGCTATAAGCAGGTACGCAGATGAAACCTAGTCTTAAGGGACTCCATGCACCACACCACCAAATATTAAGGAAGGGAAATCAACACCGCTCTTTAATCTCACAGCCCTATTTTCTTTTCACACAACACAAACACTGTGGGAAACACAAAACATAAGCCGACAACCAAAAAAATCACCAATTCTCAAAATACACAAAGAATTAGAAATCAAACGGATATATCCCAGGAGTTAATCCCAACATATATCTCGTTGATCCCAAATAAATAGCCTTAGCCAATCCTCAACTAACAAGACTGTAAACAGTTTGTGTAAACACGAGCATAGGCTCTTAAGCCACCGCTAACTGCTACACAAATTACGTCTTTATGCTCGAGAACCATTGTGGTATGGTTGGAGATTGTTAAAATATATGATAGTTATGAGTTCGAATCTTATAGGGGAGAATTTTTTTATTATTGTTTTCTTTACTCTTCACGCTCTATCTCGTATTGGTGCACCCTAAGACAGACAGAGAAACAAGTAAAGACAGTCCGTTCGCTCAATTTTCGAGGTATTTCGGATTAAGTGGCGGAAATTAACGCCGTGCTTTGTTTATGACATTTCTATCAGTAGATTCTCTATAATTTATATGCAAGGGATGTGTATGGCTAAATAACATAACACTGGGTAATATTTGCCCATAAGTTTCAAGATTCATCTAGTAAATTTGAATGAGGAGAAGAAAAATCTCTGTGTAGTTGTAATGGTACGCTTATAATGCCCAAAAAAATTTAATTCTCTCGTAGCAGGGTAGTAAGAAGGAATCTAATGTTAGACTTCCGTTTCATTGAGACACAGTGAGTTGAGTGGAACTGAACACCGCGCTTTATGTCGTTACCCGGGCGAGAAAATAATTCCCCGAGTGGGAATTGACCTCACGACCGTCACGTCACAGTCACATCCACCGGATGCCATCGGACCAATGTCCTTATAGATCCTTGCACATTTCCTTCATATATTTCCATCATTAGTGGAATAACACTTTAAAAATGTTAAAAGAAAACAAACAGCAAATGTACTGGTCATATAAGTGAAGGTAAGAAGTGCAATTAGTAATGTACGACAACGATACACATGATTATGATCTAAAAAATTATAAATTCTACTCATTTTCATAACGAGCTCCCATAATACTCACCTGTTTGTTTATAAATTACTTGGTTTTTTTTTTAATATAAGCCTGGTAATGAACAGTAAAGGTGACTTAGGCCCGTATTTATAAACCACTCTCAACTCTGAGATCCATTATGAGAGCGATCTTGAGATGCCATATTCATTCATACATTATATTCATTCATCATTCATAGATTATATCTAGATTATATCCATGAATAAACGGCAGATCGATATTAGGGTCGCCATGGTGCAGTAGCCCTCTATGTGTAGGGCTGAAAAGTGGGAAATAGAGTGGCTTAAAATTAGGTTTTCTCTATGTACCATGGCATATACGAGAAAAGTATAGAGCTGCTTTTAAAACATATTTATAATTTTTAAACAAAAAATGTACTTAGATCGCGCAGGTTCACGTCCTCGTTGCCTGCAGTGTTAATAAAAAAACAACTCAAATGTATAAATATTATACATTTTATTTTTTATAGGTACTAATAATGATTAAAATAACGAACTTGAACTTTGCATTTTTTTTATTAAAAAACAAGTGTATTACTTTAGTACCTAAATACAATTATATACATACATATAATATGTTGAATCGTCGGTTAATTTAGCAGCGAGTCGTCTAAACAGCCGCAAGAGTGGCGGAAATGATCCGAATAAATCAGAGCTAACCCCACCCTCGGGGAATGATGTATGGTGTGCAGAAACATTTTAGGCAAATGTTTTATTTAGTTTTTTCTCTTAACAAAATATGGTGTAACTTATAGAAGTCAGTGATTTATTTGTCTATTTTGAATTTCATGCTCTAGCTTTCCGGAATATTATGAGTTAAGTATAGTTGAAAGACACTCTGCCGATGACCTCTAGTTTTTTTCCAGATGATCGCGATACTGGCAGTCACTCGAAACGCTAAGGCCCAATATGCCAATACTGGGCGCGGCTGTAAGAAGAGTCTTCCCGAGAATTGGTGACACGATATTTGGTGTTCTCTTGGTGGTTTGCAGGCAAACTTGCACCTTCTGGGGGTTGAATTGGGCCAGAATCAGATCTGGACTAAACAGAATTTAAAAGTGAGTAAAATCTAGACCTGTCTCCAAGAAAAATATAATAGTCTAAATTCACAAAAAAATAACAAAATTCCTAAAAATATAGCAAAAAGAGCATTATTAGAAAAGCTAGAATTTTCTGTAGTCTTATGACTGAATTCCTTCCGCTTACGTGCTATAGCGGGATATAGCGTGAAGCTAAAAAAAAACAAAACCATTTTTTTCTTGCCGACGCTACAATACCACGGAGCTCTGTAAAGTCGGCGTATTCATTAGTTGGGCAATTAATTATTTTTTGTAAATTCCCAAACGACGTGCCGTTCGCCACCGCGTTATCTGTTACGTCATGACACCCCCACGGGCCCTTACGTGTCAGCTTTGTCACGATCACTATTATAGTGATGAATGTAGTATATTTGTATTTCTTATTTAGTTATTTTTAGTTTATTTAGAAATATTATAAGTATTTTAAGGTGTTTTTGCTTTACAGATCTCCCACGAGGCTATCCAAAGTATCTAGTATTAAGTCACTACGCTCTCCGTTTTCTAAACAATTTCGAAACATTAATAACAAATGTTTCATAAAGATCTGTAAAGATTAAACGTGATATCGGACTATAAGAGCGATAGTGATGAATAGAACCACTTGAGGGATGAATTATTGTTATATCTCCACTCAGGTAACAATTAAAAATTGAATTTAAAATAAAGTGAAGTAATTAAAATCTAAGAAACTAACAACATTAAAGTAGGTGAAGATAAATATCAACCTGGTAATTTATATTTTATTTCCCCTCTGTTAAAGGGGAGTATTAGGAGAAAAATTCTCAATATTCCTTCTGTAATGGAAAAAATTATATTTTGATTGTATGCCTTAAAGTCAACAAAGTTGCGCGTGACGACATTTTTTTCGTGAATTGCCAGGAAATTTAAAAAGCAAGGCATTTATACATTAACGGCATACTAAAACAACATATTCAATTGCTTCGCTTAAATTTTTTACATGTTCACATTTTTATGAAAAATATAAAAATGTGTAATTTATTCAAATAACTACTGAATATGTCGTAAAGCCATTACAGTTTTGACGTTACTAATGAGTGAATTCTAATCACCGCACACTGTTGACTTTTCGGAAAGTTCGTGTGTAAATAAAAATTTAAAAAAGCTTTACGCTGTATTCCACATTTCACAGAGTAGGCAGAGGGTTAGATCTGGGACTGTGTTAATTCACTCCGAGTCCTCGCGCACCATATATTTTTCAAGACAATGCGAGTGGAATTAAAAATTTACATTTAAAGAAGTAATTAATATATTCTTTAAATTAATAAGCCTAATGAATTGTATTAATTAATGTTCAATAGTAGCTTTGGACTCACAAGAATAAATACATAATACTAATTATGACGTATAAATATTTATTAGTAGGCAAGTAAAACGTAAAAAAGGTACAAGCAGCTGTATACCTGTGGATGTTGTTTTTCCTAATAAAATTATATACAGAAAGAAATATATATTATATCTGAGTGTAAACGCGACGATTGGTAATTCGATTCCCATTCGAAAGAACGATTTATTTTCATTTCCACGATGTGGTAATGAGATAAAGCATGGCATTAAGTTCCGCCATTTAAAACGAAAAGTCTCAAAAATTGAGACTTTTCGTTACCGTTAATAGGGACCGCAGTGATTTTTTTTTTTGGAAAAAGACAAGACAAACGAGCGTACTCCTGATGGTAAGTGATCACCGCCGCACACGACCCCGTGTAACACCAGAGGAGCTACAGGTGTGTTGCCGGCCTTTAAGGTGGAGATAGACGCGCTTTTCGAAGTGTTTCCAGCTCAACACATTATACCCTCTGTCTATCTTACTTTATGTAAGAAACAACATGAAGCTAAAAGAAAAGTATTGACTATACCCACTAATATTTAAAACTGAGCAGCATTTCCCTGCCACTTCTGCCATAAAGAAGTACCTAAAAACCGTCGAATGCGAGGTAAGCGCCACACCGACGTATATAACGCGCGCCGCTTGACATATTTTCGTGTTCCAAGCAGCGACAGGAAACATTGAAACTCGCAGAAATAAAGTTATTAACACAAATTGTTTTATTAATCGACTCAATCACGAACTGTTGGACGCGGACATCGTTATTTTGCAATTATATTACTTAATTATTCTGAGTAATATACATTAAAGTTTTACGATCTTGAAGCGATTGCTGATAAGAAAGTGGTACGGCGAAGTGAAGTGTTGCTTAGTGTATGCAATAGTTGTGGGTTCGAATGTCATTATCACCAATATATAATAACTAGCGGCCCGCTCGCGGTTTTACCCGCGTGAACTATGTTATTATTAATTTCTGTCTCAATGACTACGTCCTAGTGACGTCTATGCAAAATTTGAGACTCCTAGCATTTATAGTAACGAAGTTTCATACAAACTTTCGACCCCAAAAACAACCCCTTAGAAGTCGAATATTGCAAATTCCCGTCTTAGCGAGCACCTACGTCCTATAAGTAACTCCTATGCAAAATTTGAGATTCCTAGCACATGTAGTTTCTGAGTTTTCGTGATGAGTGAGTGACCTTTCGATTTTATATATATAGATAGATACAATTTTTAAAACACACGCAAAAAAAATACAATTACATTTTCCATTTCTATCCACTACTATCCATCGTTAGACCATCAGTCTATCGTCCCACGAGACTGAATCCCGTGAATCCCGAATCCCGGGATAATTGTTGCCTTATCCCGACCAGTCGTTAATCTTGTCAGTACATCGCTAATGGAGCGGTGATTTGTTAGGATTCTAATTATAAAAGTGTTGTGTTTTAAACTGCGCTAGATTAATGCATTTGACGCGCGAGTGGCTTTGGTTAGTTTGAGATGTTGAATAGGCAGAGGGTACACAGTGTTAAGACAATCCTTTTTAGAGATATTTTGTGTGACGAAATTCTTTCTTGACTAAATAACTGACATACAACACATAGACGTACCTACTGAATTTAGAAGTTGAAATTTGGCTATTTGTATGCCACATTTCAACTTCTAAATTCAATAAGTCCAGTTAAGTAGTGCAGGGGAGCATTAGAAGAAGATGTCTCAAAATTCCTACAAATCCCGGGACAACCCGGGATTTTCCATTATACGTCTTAAAGTTTCTTAAAAACTAAAAAGGCCTCAATTAATCTAAAATATTAATACGAAAAGTAATAAACTATGACTAATCCTAAGCAAAGTTTATTTAATTTACTATTTCTACAAACTTTTAACATTATAAAAAATGTTGTGCATGTCTAAGTCAAGGGTTCCGTACCAATTACATAATTTTAGGTCAATGGAAAGAATAACTTATGAATGGAGGAATATGTACCAATTTTCTATAAAATGAGCTAAAATTAAAGTTGGTAATATTTTTCTACCTATAAATTACCATTTTTTCGATAATTTCCTTAATGGGAATTATACATAAAAGTCAAATAAGATACATTAACGCTTGTATGTGTTGATTGCGTTGACTTAGAATTTGTCTTTGAACTCCAAGAGCTTGTAGATATGTTAATTTACGTAAATACCTCCACACGTTCTTAAGGTCTTGACAGACAGACAGACAGATGGATACAATGTTCCTATAAATATTCCGTTTTTATTTTTGAGGAAACGGAAACGGAACCCTAAAACGTTGACACATTTAATATTTTATATTAATATATTTAAAAAAATAAAGTAACTTTTAAAAATATATATAATTTATATTATTAACATAAATTATAAAAATTTATGGCACACGCTAAGATCAAACGGAATTATATTAACGACACAAATTGAAAGCGAGGAGCATTTCGGCTCTGTAATAATATAATTTTATGAAGTGATGTCTCTCGTAAAAGATTCATGCAAATGAATCATGTTTATAAATTGATATAATCTACGTTTGGATTACGTTTGACGTAATTGTATAATCTCTTATAATCGTACCTGACCTGTACCGATGGTTGTCAGTTCGATTAGTAAAGAAAATTTTCTATTTTATGTCCAACGTGAAAAATTGCGTTTCAAATTTATGTTTTTGTTTAGTTTTACGATGTATCTCGCATATTGTAGAGAGAACCGAGTATTTAAACACTCTACCTCCTGCCCGAATAACAAGTAGTCGTATTAAATGACGGAACTCACCGCCGCGCGTTAACCACCAGAACAAGAGAAAGCAAAAAAAATAATTCCCTCGAGTGAGGATCGAATCCACAACGATTGTTTGTGCAGCGGAGAAATCTGTCACTTAAAATTCTCCACATTACACATGTAACACATAACAAGTGGAAATAAAACAAAAAAAAGTATAATAATAAACCATGACTGAACACACGAAGGTCGTAGAAGACATGAAAAATGCTGCCAGCCATATAATAAACGAGAATACTTCACAAAAATAAACTGTCGCGGGATACAAAGTGCTAAGTCAAATTAATCCCGCATTTCTTAAATTATGTGACAATAACGTATTGTCTATACGAATTTAAACGTGATTAACCTAGCAGAGGAATCTTTATTTACGACCATTAGACGAACAAACGAAATCCATTCTATATTCTATCTTTTCAATTGTATAATAGGGTTGTTTGAATCTGACTAGAAGCGAGTCGTAGGGCAAGAGCACGTGTGTGGGATTGTAAACACGACAGGTTGTGGGCTCTACGCTCTACGCTCGCTCTGCTAATGAGGCAAAACGCGGCGTTAAGTTCCGCCACGCTCAAAAGAAAATGCTTCGAAAATTCGGCAATGTTTTAGAAACGGAGGGTCTTTAATACTTGGTACCATCCTATCTTGCTATAGGCAATTTTATTATTACCTACTATATATATTTTTATAGCTGTCACTAATATTTCAAGCTCAAAAATGCCTATTACTAAAACATTTCAAAAGTTTTTCATACAATTCCTCCCAACATAACCGTCTAAACCGCTAAAATTAAGATATATGAGAGGCAATTAAGCGACTGAAAAAAACTAACGACAACCGTACAAATGTCGCGAACTATCAACGTATGAGAGCTCGAGATCAAAAATAACATTATTTTTAATATCTTCAAAATGTATTTAGACTGAGTTGTTAATTTGTTAGTTTTAAATTGTTTAATATTTAATTTACGGTGACATATTGGAACTATCGTGACATGGTGAGGCAGCGTCAGATTGTAAGCGTTGTAAGTTCGACCCTCACAAGGAGAATAGATTATTTTCATTTCCTCGCTCTGGTACAAGACAAAGCACAGCGTAGAGTTCCCAACAACCAATGTCTCGAAAATTAAACATGTGGAGTGGGGAGGTAAAGTGGGGAACAGAGTGTCTTTACACTAGGTTCCTTATCTTTTTGTGGCTCCACGCTGTATGAGCACAAAAAAGATATTACACTGATATATCAAAACCAATAGCATATGTAAATGGTTTATTGTACAAACGTACGTTTATAACGTGCTTTATGAATAGAACATAAAATATTTTATTTACATATTAACCTAAAACAGAATATCTATCACAAAGGCATTTCCGGACATGTTTTTATAAAATCAACTTCAATTCCTCGAAGTATGTAAATTTGAAGAATTACATAAACAAATATTGCCGCGAGTGCAAAAACGGGTAAAGCTAAAATATAATAGCTTCACGCTGCGGGATACCCGCGATAGCGTATATGCAAGAAAATACAATATGAAAGACTCCGTTCCCCATTGCCTACCACAAAGGATCTGAGTAGAAATCGTTCGAGATGTTGAGTAGCTAATCTCAACCGTGCGATTCATTCCTTTGAGTAGGAGTCGAAGCCACAACCATCGCGTTTAGAGTCACAGTGCCGCTGCGCCGTGACGGCCTCATTGTTTCTGGAGCTGGCTTAAAATATTCCACGCTAATAATAATAAATTGTGTTATTATAAAATTTAGCAATATTAGCATATTTATCATATATAAAGCATCAAATTACACATGATAAGAAATCTCATAAATAGTAAAAGAGCTAAAATTTGAAAGTTTAATTACTATTTATTGTTATAGCAATTTTATTTAAATTATTTCGTAGAATCTGCTAGTTTCATTCATGTTTCATTTTTGTATTAAATTTTATGTTGATTTGATTGCACATCTGTCTTTATTTTTCTAAATTATATTTTTCTAGTCTTTTTTTGTCCATCGAATGAAGGAAAAAGCGACGTAGGTAGGTACTGCGTGTTAAGTAATCTTATGACACATACCTCCGTTTTCTACTTGCCACCAATTGTCATGATAGTTCTTGTTTATTTCAAGGAATATCGAACACATATTATAAATTTAAATATCTCTTCATTTGAAGTTTGAACCACCAACTACAAGTCCCTATAAAAAAACCAAGAAAACAAAAGAAAAACAAAAAAACATCTCTATACAATTACACAACACTACACAGCGTAGTGACGTGACATATCGTCAAACAGATGGTCGGCACCGGCGTCACAACATCACTAATTTATGCGCTCCTTAACGCCGTCCCACCTATTAGCTGCCTTGTATATATCATGTGGTTGATCATGTAACCATGATTGTTGGCTTTTGGAGGATTAGTCACAGTTTAATAATACTATTTACATGCCACATACAGTAGGGTATTCAAAGGGAACCTGGGAACCCAGTTCTAATATACTACGTCCCCATTAAGACACTTCCGTTTATCCATGAGGCACAGTGTTGAGTTACAAAATTCAATGCCGCACTTTGCCTCTATACTAGAGCGAGGAAATTAAAATTTTCAATATTTGATTCCCTCAACTGAGAATCGAACCCACGATACCACCAATACCTTTGCTCCTGTGTTACGACGGCCCCTACTTTACGGACTTCATAATTATCCTATTTAAGAATTATATCAACGTCACCCCAGGTTCCCCAGCAGAGTTGTGGAATAAAGTTGCTTTTTATTTCTAGAACACATAGCGAGTAACATCTCAACGGCTTTCATCTTGTAAACGCTATTAATCGACACGACTCCCGGACACGCTGATAGCCAAAGTATTTGTTATACAATGAAAATTACACTGTGTCTACTATACATTGCTGTTTTATATAATTTTTATTTTTATTATTATTTGTTTTTGAGCTTGTAAAAGTTTTTATTCCGCTAGAGAACTAGGAGAACGTAAAGAAATATATGTAGATATAACGGGAGAGCTGGAGGAAGTTAAAAACCTAACCAAAGTCTTCATTTCACTGTTTTTGAACTGAAGAGTCCTGTTTTCGTACTTAATTTTAAAATTTATGATTTAAAACCAATATAGGTATTCTTTCATTTTATAAACAAGAAGACAACACCTCCACCCTTTATTCAGAACTGATTGACTCAGAATTAATCCCACAACCGTTACATTTATAGTCAGACGCTGTGCCGCTGAACTACGACAACTTCTTCTATGTAAAATGAGCTGGAAACAGATCCAAATATTCAGGCACCATGCCCTCTACTTTCTGCTATCAAAAGACTAAGAATGAAAACAACAAGAAAGACGAAATATTTTTCGAGATGGGCCCACAAATTTGATTCAATAAAAACATATAAAAACTATTCCCCAAGTTCTCCATTAGATAGTAGATACTTGAATCTAATTTTAGTATTATTTACGAGTTCCATATAATATAAATAAAGTGGTGCGTCGCGTACACTTTGATGTGTTAAGCAATAAATCACACTTATATAAATTAATATATTTTAGTTTGGAACATTAGTCACGCAATGTAAAATAAGTTAATAGTTTGTGTAAATATAATTAGGCGACGCTATAGTTTTAATGGTGTTGTTGGACTCGGAATACATCAGTCTGTACTCGCGATAGTTGTGAGTTCGATTTCCACGGGAACAAATGTTTTTCCTCGGTATTAAAGAATGTGCACGGTTAAATTCCACCAACAAATGTAGATAATTAGACTATAGAAGGGAGTAACATATGACTAAGATTTATTTATATTATTCTGTTTGACGCAAAATTTGAATGAAGATAGATAAAATACGGATACTTAACCTTTAACTATGGACGTGATTTTTTTATAACACACATATGGACGTCGGGTCTGTCAGACCAGTGTATTTATTGGTCATATTCCGTCTGTTTTTTAAAGGAAGAAGACAATTTTATGTTTTAGTTTACATGAATAGCCTCAAATCAAGCAAAATCAATATAAATAAAATCGCTTTTTATTAAAGTTCACGCGTCACAACGATTTAAGTAACTTAAAGTCACAATTTCAGTCTTTGGCCACATGGGATGACTCTTAAGAAAATAATACTATAAAAAAAAGACAGATAATAAAATAAATATTTTTTTAACAAAATATAAAGTCTAACAAATAAAAAAAATAAACAAATTACATCTTATGTTATAAAATAAAAATTTTGACAACACCTCAAGATAAGGTACAATTGAACATCGATACACAATGGCTTTCAACATTGTTGGCTAACAGGACGATTGCAGTCAACATAAGTATGTGTTGTCTTTCTATATATCTTATGGGGGCAAAGTATACATGTTTTTCAAGAACCCAAAACTATTTTTTTAGCTTCATGTTCAATAAATGATAGATCAGATCGCGAAACGCGAGTCAAAGTCATTCTCAATTCTTAGAGTAGTTTAGTATACGAAACGCGTCTTTTTATTTGATAAAGTGCTATTTTCTTTATAAAATGTCGTCGTCCAATTCTTTTGTTTGATGGTTATTATAAAGTACCGATATATATGTCCCTGATGTGCTTGGTCGATCATTTTTTTTCATTTTATCATAAAAACTAAAAAAATTGAATCTTTTTTAGGTAAATAATATTTATATTACTAAAATATATAACAAATAATGCAAAATAATACATGATATATAACAATAAAAACATTTCAATACAAATAATACAATTAAAATATTAAAGTATATTTTGTAATATTATAAAAATATATGGAGTTTTGAAATCATTATGTATGGGAAACATGGACGTCGGGTCTGACAGACCCAGGTCCCGTTTTGAAAGTTAAATACTTTAGTTAATTTTGAACCCAGAGACACAACCACTGCTATCTACATTCATTTTGTCATTAATACGAAAGGTACTGAGCGACTCAGTGGCGGAGGTCACCGAGAAGTGGCCGATTTGTAGAATACGTAGACCTAGATGGGTCTGTGAGACCCGACGTCCATACTTAAAGGTTAAGAACATACATCAAATAGATATATAAATAAATCTTTTCAAATTATGCCCACTAATTCAACGATTGTATCTAAAAGGGGAAGAAGGTCGAAAATGCCACATTAAATAATGACAGCAATTAAAATAATACGTATATAAAAATAAATAATTATACAATGACACCACGAGACAAATATTAATTAGCCACATTAGATAAGATTAAACTCTCGATTATTTAAGGATGAACCAAATTTATATTTAAAATAGAGATTTATTTTTCGCTTTAATTACAAAATATGTGACATTGAAATCTGCCATACAACATTAGAAAAAGATACCAACACCAGAAAATACATGTTTCTTCCAAAAAAACTGCAATTAAAATAGTTTAATAGACAAAAACTATAAAACAAACACACGTAAAGTCACAGCACAAAGGTAACCTAGCAACCATCTGGCCAGGACGTAGAGTGGTAGTCCTAATTGACAGTAATCAATTCCCGCGGCCCGCTTTCAATATTCCTTCATCTACGATTTTTCTCGTTTTTACGCCGCCCCCGTCTGAAATTTATCGCTCAATTAGTCTTGTTTAATAGCTGCCTGCCGCGTTGATGTCTGCGTCTCGGTGCGAGGGCTGGCACTTTGAAAAATATTGATATTTTACTTTAAAATCGGTAAATTCTTATTGTAATTGACCATTTGTTTTCTATAATGGTGATAGTAAAATATGTATTTTAAATTTAGTTATTACACGTTCGCTGAACAATTTAAATAATTATTTATATTATATGTTTAGTTTGTATGTATATATCTTATGGTACCATATATTTTATGGTTTAACCAGTATAAGATCAACAATGGTATTATTTGTTAATTAATTGTAATTAGATGTGTAAGATAATAATTAATTATTTTTTATAAACATTCTATTAATAGAAATTGAATCTCGTATCACTATTAATTGGACGGTAATTTAGACTGACATGTGACATTATCACGATATTAATTGGTGACAAATTGTATTGCGACGATAGGTTCAAAAATTGGAACATTGAACATTTGGGGCAAATAATGATAACGTAGTGAAAAATCACTAAATCTTCGTAATCTTTACTTTTAATCTATTCGTTTGTAAACATTGCTTGAAAAGGTTTTTTATCAGACCTAGCTAAAGAAAAAACAAAAACACTCTGTCATCATCCAATATTAACTTAAATTACCACTATGCCAACGTAGGTCACTAGTTCAAATACGTAATAAAAAACCTAGTATTTTTCTAAATAAATAGGTAGCCCTGACAGCTTGTAAGACGCGGAGAAATAGGATTAAATTAATTGTCGCATCAGTCAGGAGGGCGTCGGGGTGTTTTTTATTAGTCGAGTGCTCTCTCTCCCCGCCCTCCCCTCTGTAACGCGAGAGAGTAAATCACGAGGAACGTTGATTGTGAAATGTGGATGTGAAATATAATTTTTCTAAATTTTCGTATAAATTAAAAATATTTTTAATAATTGGAATATAGGCAGCAAGAATCTAGTGTTCATTTTCCGTTGTTCATTTGGCGCTCAAGCGCTACGACGACCTTGAGGTCGTACAATGTTAATTATGGGTTTAATGCAAGCTCGGGGGAAATTCTTCGCTTTGCTTCGAAAGTTATTTTTATTTCTTCACTCTGGTAACGTAGTAGTAGAAAGTAGGGGATGAAATATACTATTATACGAGTATACTAGGATTCATCTGCTTACACCGCCAATAACGAATGCCAAGACAAAGGCATTGAAATATGCAAAAATACGTAGAAATAAAAATTAATGATACGAATAAATCTTTCAATGTTTCCGTCAATATGTTTTTTAATGAACTGGATATTAATATAGTTAAACATATATTACAATTTGAAAGTATTTATTTCAATTTAATATTTAAAATAAGTCGTAAAACCAATCAACGTCATGTCGGCGACTCATTTTTATACGTTTTATTACTAAGGATATCCGGTCGTAAGAATAATTACCTAAAATATAAACAAATTGAATATAATTTACACTATTGTGGCACCGTTGAGTTATAATAACGGAAAATGCTTGTAATTATTTTTTTTTTCACTTTCACGCTTTTTTATTTTATCTATAATAACATTGCTAAAGAATTTATTTTGTTTAAGTACTGATGCGTATTAACGTAATTTTGTTGGATAGGCTATTTTTTAAGGAAGACTATATCAAATCATGTTAATTGTTTCGATTTTCAGCCCAAAATCAAATGTTACTTTTTAATGATAATTTCAGAAAAATAGAAATAAATGTACCTATAGTAAAAATTTAAGTGTAGTAGTCTACTTAATATTTAACAGCTCTGAAGATTTAACTGATTTAAGGGAGAAACCAGATATTTTTAACTTTATTTAATTTTAAGTATAGTGACGTGTTTTCGTAATAAAATGTTATCTATTACTATTGGTACGTGACAATTCAAATTTCAAACATTAACACCACACGAGCGAAGCCGTAGACAAAAACTAGTTTACAAACAGAAAAAGGCGCGTATTATTCACAAGATATTTTTTTAATTCGTGATGAAACAGATCCGTACAGATAAAACATAAACAAAAACAATTAATTAAAATAGAATCAACATTAATATTATATGTTTATCTTAATGTATTAATTAGTTAAATTTCAAATTACAACCGGAAGTCGGTATAGTTTATGCGAAGATTAATTCTTATTTATTACACGTTATGATTATTTAATTATTTATGGAACACCTTTAGAGGGGCATTCATTCTGTTTAATTATTCAAATGATGTTTATTTTAGTATGCGTATCCGAACTTACTCGAATGGAGACATAATTTTTAACTAATTTCACAAGCGTACCATTAATTTTTATGGTTTTCTACATATGTTCGTTGTGAGTAACATAATATATTTTAATTATAAAACGCTAAATTACTATCAGATGACGTTTATTTTATGAATATTTATTGGATTTCTTTGAAACTGTTGCCCCTTTCGGTTTAATAGAAATGTGGGAAAAACAAATGCTCTCCCGTGATGAGCATATAGGGTTACATCAAAATTTAATGTAGCATGAATAAAGCCATGACTTTAGAAATCCTTAAATTTAAGTAGTATAATATGAAAGAAAAATAACAGAAAAAAATATATATTAACAAAACATATTTTGCCATATCTGTGGCACAAACTTCGTACATCACTACCGCGCCCGCCCGATTTGTTCACGCTTTGATCTCTGACTCGATTTATCGAGATTATTTTTAACGCGATCGCCCCATCACTAGTCGGCTAGTGACGAGCGAGGCACAGATTGCGTGACATTTATTGTTTCAGCAGTGTTTTTGCCAATATTTATTATTGTAGTTACAAAACTTTTATTGACTTATTGATACTTTGGGAATACATCTTCCTTTTGGGGCAGATGAAGAAAATTTAACAGAAAAAGGACTTCCATTTTCCACTCGTTTTACAACTACTGTTTGCTTTACAGAATTAGTTCAACATATAAATACATTATAGATTACCTCTAGTGAGAATCGAATATACATCGACGGTCGGACGACGCCGGTCTCTAAAATATGCAAATCTGTTTATTAGAAAACACCTAATGGTTATATTAATATACATATTTAATTAATTGCTCGTGAACATAATATTTTTATATAAAAATAATTATAATAAGTCGGCCGACTTAAATATATAAAGTGGTATAGCGCATATATTTCATGCATATATAGCAGTTTTAATTTACCAGACCAAAGAAATGAAATGTCCTTTTTAAACGACTTCTGTAAGTACAGGAGGTTATCAATTCGACTGTATTTTAATATTTGTGATATAGCTTCACGCTGTATCCCGCGTATAATAAAGTACTCAGAGCCTGTGAACCTAGTGATAAAACACTCTGTTCCCATTTTCCGCCGAAATTTGGATTCAAATCGTATTGACAAGAGGTCTACATTGTGCGTTGTATGCCAGAGCTGAGAAATGAAAATAAATATAATAATAACTTTACAAGATTTCAAAATTCACTCAATCAGTATTTTTTTATCCAAAGGGAATGAACACTTTAAATTATTACAAAATATACGCAAGGGAATAACTGAAGCACGTCGTCGTTACACGGCTCGCTTCGCATTGCAATCACTTAATAGTTTACTTATCTCAATTAGAGATCGATCACGGCTTGTGTTATGTATATAGGTAGCCTATAAGGTACATTTACAAGGTTCTATGTGTATAGATTATCAATAAATTTGTTTTTTTTTATAGGATAGGCAGAAGGAACCTGGGAACCTAGTGTTAAGACACCCCCTTTTGCATTAAGAAACTTCCGTACCCTACTTTCCACCGACTTCTTCAGAGCTAGTTAATGAAAATATTAAATATGACATTTTCTCAAGTGGGTATCGAACCCACAACCAGTTTACAGTCATACGCTTGTGCCCTGCGCCACGACTGGCCTCTAAAGAACTAATTGATAATCTTTAAATTTAATTTGATTTTATATTTTTTATATTTCCTTTGAAAACTGCATTGAAATGCATGCTTAAAAGTAACCTATAAGTTGCTTAAGTTAAGTTATTTCCATACCAATATTCATTGATTTATATTCTATCTAACTTAATTACTTATTACACTACCTAAGACCCGTATTTATATTCCACTCTCAACTGTATATATCGATCATAAGATGCCGTTTTTATTCACAGATTATAATCTACGGCGTATAAACACAACTCAAGATCGATCTCAAAATGGCGAGCAATTCATAAATACTGAGCTTAGATACTTACCCACTTAAATATACTGATATGCATTCCAAACAACAGCAACATATTACCCACTTGGATTTGAACCCATAACCATTTATAATTTATGATTATTGCACTGATATAACACATGACATCCTCGAATACGTATTTGATCGATAAATCCCTAATTACGATTCAACATTGTCACACAGGTACAGGTAGGCACAGGTAGGTAGGTACACTGTAAGACGTACTCGCTATAATACTTTCCGTTCCCAATGCGAGATGCTCGTATATAACCACGTCACGCAATGATTTGTGCGCTGACATGTTGGACACACTGCTCTGGTGGGAAGTATTTCATGAGATTTTTTGTGTCAAGAAAAATTTCATCGATATTTAGAATAAAGAATTTTCAGCAGGACCGAACGAAAAGAAAAGTGGGGAACGGAAGTGTCTTAATGGACAGTGCCTTAGCATTAGGTTCTCAGGTCCCCCTGCTTATCTTGCTGTATACAGAACATAGAGTTAGGCTACAAACAAAAAGAAATCAGACCACATACAAAGCATGACGACATGACTAGGAAAGGAGGTTGTTTGAAGAGGTTGAAGACAGTGGACGAGAAGAAAGAGGCTCTGGTCATCCCGATAAAGCGTGAAGCTACAAAAAAAATCAAAAGATTAAGAAAAAAAAAATAGTACCATGCAAAATTTTGGACAGCCGTATGTCCACAGGTATTTCAACAAGAAGCAGTTAAATAAAGTACACAAACGTAGTCCGCATATAAAGGGCTCGATATGTCTACGCTTTGCCTAATGAACTATTTGAATGTTGGTCTTATTGGCCGCGAATAAATAACAAATAAATGTTCATACCGATGTGCGTACGCGCAACTTAATACCCTACTTATGGAACTGTTTATAGTATATCCTTCCAAATAGATTTATTTCATCGATCTTGTGCAATATATTGAATATATATGTTTGGTTTAGTGTTCATTTCAGTTTTTTGAGGTCAATCGGGGTAAATCGACTATAAACGTGACAGGTTAATAGTTCGGTTCCCACTCGAATATTTGGGTTTCATTGCTGTGGTAGCGAGGTAAAGCGCGGCGCTTTGTTCCGTTACACAACACGCAATGCCTCCAAAATTCGGCGGAAAGCGGACAATGGAACTATTTTAATGGGAACGGAGTATTTTAACACCGGATTCCCAGATTCTCCCTGGTTACCCTGCTGCGTGCGGCGTAAAATACAGCATGAAGATGTTAAAAGCCTAGTGATATGTACTGGTTTTGTGTGGATTGCATATCAACTGAAATTAACACCAACTATGAAATTGGGATGTTTTCTTTTAAACATGAGAGTGTATATAATTTTTGAGTAGGGCAGCCGAAACGAAACGAAACAAACAAACTTTACTTGCGAGAATCGAACCCACAACCATCACATAACACAATATTAACCAAAACGCGATGTACTAAAATAGTTCATCCACGTATCAAGGCCTACAAAAACCCACCCAATAGGTACATTCACATCGCAACAGAAGGCTCCACGTTTGATTGAATGGGAGAATTATGCAGAACCACGATTGCGCTGCACTGCCTTCGGAGGCGATATCGTGACACGAAATGTATCATTACTTCTATTTTACATGAATAGCGATGTCGTTGATGATTTCGAAAGACTTGATGGCTGTTTTTTTTTAGTTCATTGATAGTTTTTTAGTAAATGTCCATTATAATAATAATATTAAAGGTATATGTCTTTAAGGGGGAAGTTGTTTATATGGAGGCCAGTCCTATGACTGTAAACGTGACAGGTTGTGAGCTCGATTCCCACTCGAAGAAATGAAATATTTAATATTTTCATTTCTTCAGTGCGAGAGTACTCTCTGCCTCTCAAAATACATAAAAACCTAAAAAAATATCTAAACTAAAATGAATACAGACACATTAAACGCTAATCTCATTTTACGATGGACAAATTTCACATTCATTCAAACACGAGCAACGCCAAGAAATAAATAGACATTCTTCTCATAAATTTTATTTTATATAGTGATGAAATAAATAAGCTACGTTACTGTGAGATGTCGGTAATAATTATCTCGTAAAAAATCGAATTTGTGGAACTGAAGTCTGTTACTTTCATCGACAGTCGTTTCGCTATAGTACGTCTGGCGCAATAACTATGAAAATCAAACGGAATCGAGGGTAAAAGATATAAATGACGCGTGCCAAATTATTATTATTTATGAGGCCTTCGTGGCTCCGCGGTCGATAATCTGATTGTAACTGTAACAGTTGCGGGTTCGACTCAGACGATACAATTATTTTTATTTACTCATTCACTATGATAACAAGACTAGATTCAGATTAGTTTAAACAAAGCACATAGAAACATTTTTTTTTTAAATATCATTGCTTTCTATTGTATTACGTTATTAAATGCCTCCAAATTTGTTTTTCTTTTATAGGTAGGTTACTATTTTGTGTGAGTAGATGTTCTATAAAATAGGGACATTAACATAAAGTATTTGGTGCAACAAAAAATCTACTAAATATTGGCTGCAAGCTAGTTTAGTATATAATCGAAATTATATACACCAAACGTCTTAAATATATGGAACGAGTGTTCATAAAACGGTAGTAAAACGACTGTATTCCTTTATATTCGATACGAACGACTCAAGCATATGTATGTAGGTATGTAAGTGCCTACTTGAAATCTCGTTACTCCCAAATTTGTGGAAATTAAACAGTATATTTAAGTGTTTATTAATATCGTTAAGGTAAAATTAGTTAAGTATCTTATGTGTATAATATGATGCTTAAGAGTATCATTGTGGGTTCAATCTTCATTCAGGGAAAATAATTGTTTTTACTTATTTGCTCTGGTAACACTCAAAAGAGTTTCACGACTCAACACACAATGTCACGAAAGTTAGGCAGAAAGTGGGAAATGAAGTGCCTTAACACTAGACTCCCTCTTACCATCCTGTTATGAAGGAGAAATTATGAAGATACTAAAAAAACATATTTAACCGGATGTCAACAGAACGAACCACAAGTGCTTATTAAAGTTTTACAACACAGCGATGCGGTCTTCGTGATTAAATTCAAATAATGGCTTTCACTGTCGCCTCTGTGAATACAAACTGTCACTTACACAGTAAATATTTCTATAGTTTTTGATTCTTTATGACTGATTAGAACAAAATACGGTTATTAAAATTTTATTGTTTTTAACTGGAATCTGATTATTACACGGTATAGTGAGAAATTTAATATACATGAAAGCCTTTCATTGATGAGTGGCTTAAAAACAATACACAGACGTGTTAGATTTAATAAGTTCTAATTTAGTATATTATTTTAAGCCGCTCTTAAGTCTAAGATCGATCTTGAGATGCCGTTTTCATTCATAAATTATATATCTAAGAAATTATTTTTTGAAGAAGAAAAAGGATGAAAATTGAATGTTTCAGTATGCAATGATAAAAAACAAAAAATATTTGAAGAGAAACAGAATTAAGCATTCGTTTAACGAATCAAAACCCATCACCACTATTCCTATATACCAGACCTCGTAATACAACTATAAATATACGAAACATGCTTTATTTCAGCAATAAGTCGTATAAATTCAAAAGACATAAACTTCAGTCACGATTTTGGGTTTCGACGTCGACAGGAAAGAATAAAAAGTGTTTAATTACATCGAAATGTAAGTTATATGCTGATTAGGTTGTTTGAACTTACTTTAGAGGGTTATGAGAAAAATAAAGTCCATCGATACTATTGTATATAAATGGCGGGACGAATAAAACATTTGAAACTAAAATAAAAGTAATTTTGTATGTACACACTTATATAACGGATATTCGTAACATTTTATTTATTTATTTATTTTTCAACTACTCGTCGACCGTCTTTCTGTTTGCGTGAACGTTAAATAGAAAATCCCGTTGCTTTCCCATTACAGCAGGAATTTCCTGAAATCCTCTCTTAGTATTACGTGAATTTAGCATATCAAATTTCACCTCTAGTCCAATGATTTGACTGTTTGTTTTCTCCTCCAATATGAGCAGAAAGTCAAAAACAAAGACTATCTAAGTTTATCTAATCTACTACATACAACGAACTTAATATAAAGTAACTGAAAATATTTATAGAAACTAAACCATATTTACATTTTCCAGTTTAGAATCCACACCCACCGTCACACAATCACATGCATCTCTCACAAACCTAGTAAATCATTAACAACCTGTGTTTGTTTAATCAGCCACGTCCTTATAAATCGTCTCGCAACAGCCTCGCCCCGCACAGAATACCAATGGGTAGACCACCGACAGTGCGCGCCAACCAGAATTTTAACTATAATTATTTTTTGCGTGACATGCAGACGCGCCATATAAAGTGGACTATAATGCATATACGTAGGTTTACTTACGGCTCTGGTAGGCGACTGGAAGCGAGTAGGTTCGATTCCCACTCGAGAACATTAAAATATTTCATATTTTAATTTATTTCATATTTTAAAATATTTCATATTTTAATTTTCCTTTTTTATTTCTCATATTGATGGTCATCCACTTGTCTGATGACATATGAGGTCTGCCACTCAAATCAAATTATTTTTATATAGCAGGTACCCAAAACCTACACTGGGAACGTAGTACGTAGATACTTCATTTCCTAAGCTTCACCAAATTTTCGTTTTGTGATTGAAATAACGAACCCAAAACTTCCCAGACCAGCGTTTTCTTTACAATCAGACACTGTGTCGCTGCATCACGACATCCCCATTCTAAGTAAATGTGATCTAGATCTCTCTGTAGTTATGTATATGCCAAATTCAATCCAAATCTGTTCAGATATAAATCTATTTTCCGTTTCTATTTCTATAAACACTAACTTTATTAAATTCAGTTTAAAACCTTTTTACGCTCCGACGCCATGCCCAAGCACACGCTTTTTCCTTCCTTTACCAATGTGGCGCCATCTATCAAATCACCAGAAACAAAATACTACCTAACCTCGCAAAACCTCGCCAGCTTAGAATACTTTAAAGAACTATTAAGTATTCCTTTGCAGATACTAATATCATAAAGTTAAAGAGTTTGTTTGGTTAAAAATACTGATCTCGGAAACTTTTGGTTCAATTCGGAAAATTCTTATTCTAACTTACAAGGACAATTTTTTTTCAGCAGGACAATGATTATAGTGATTATTTTCGATTACCTTTTTTATCTTTTTCTGCTATTTTTTCTTACTCTACAAAAAATAACTTTTTATCCTTCGATTTTCAAATAGCAAAGTCACACTTCATTCATCACCTAGCACACGGACGGACCACACGTGTCGCCGGAACTGCTATATGCCGGGGTAGCGCCGCCGCCCCCCAGGGAGGACATTGTTGTAACGTGCTGCTAATGGATAATATGTATGGACGTGACCATTTAATGTATTGTGAAATGGTACTTGCACTTACTCGTACTTAGATATGCCGACTTATAATAAACATTTATAAGTATTGAATTTTATACCTGTCACTTCTTTTTTATTACCTTCACACACACATAGTAAGAGGTAGAGGGAAACCTGGAAACCTAGTATTAAGACTATTCCTATTAAAAAACTTCCATTCCCCAGAACCGGAAGTTCCGGAGTCCCAGAACTTATTAACGTTACCAAAGCGACGAAATAAAAATATTAAACATTCCATTCGGCCGAGTGGGAATATTCATAAATTAAAATCAGCTTCACGCTGTATCCCGCACTCAGCAGGGTAGGCAGAGGGAACATAGTGTTAGCACATTCCGTTCCCCGCCTTCATAGCTAAGAATTTTATTTTTTTAAATAAAAACAATTAATAAATACAGACAATATATAAATACATATAATTTTCTTTATAACTTTCGGTAGGGAGGGAGGATGGTTTCGTCCCCCCTCTCTTGTTCTCCGTATCCACGAAACGAAAAATATTTCATTCCCAGAGTAGAAATCGAACCCACAACCATTAATTACATTACAAAAATAAAATAACATTAACAAAAATCTACTCATATATTCTCTTCCGTTTCAAGTAACAATACAAAAATACCAAAGTAAAATAAAGACATATTTACATAAGCGAAGACCGAAGGTTCCTTCTCCATCAGATTACCAGATCGTTTTGCCAAATAACAGGTTGCAGTAGATTGCCGCTCCGGACCGTCGACGATCACGAGCAAGACTTTATGATTTTTAATGATACCCTCTTAAATTATGGTGGAAGTCCATTGAAAGCCAGTAATAATTTTATGGGATACAAATTACTGGGATAGAACTGATTTAGGTTCGGCTATTATAATATACAAGATTTTACCCGCGGCTTCATCTCCGCCATGTTATGACAGTGTGTCATCATATGCCATGATATAATTGTATATGACACATGACACATTCTAAATGCACTGATCGCACGTAGGTACAGCTATATTTTTTTTTTTTTTTTTAATGTAACCTATGTTAACGTTATTTAATACAGCCTATGGCATTCCTCAATAAATATATATATTAGTGTATATACACTGAAATCCCAGGTCTTGAAAATAGCTGAATAATTGTTGATATTGCTATCCCACGTGATGACGATATTCATAGAGGCAATCCTTTTATATAATAAAAGTATATATTGTATAGTATAATATAATCAATTCCAAATGACCACTTGCTTGCAGGTACTCGTACCACAACATCAAACACGCCGCCCCCTCTCAGTTTATTTGACGCGCAAATCGCGTCTCAACGAGATAAATCCGTTGTAGATAGCTAAAGTGCGCTGAATAAGATAATCGATGTTATTTACACTGTTTATTGATTTAGGTTTTTTTTTTTAGCTTCACGCTCGATCCCGCACAAAGTAGGGTTCACTGAGGGAACCTGGGTACCTAGAGTTAAGATATCCCGCTTTTCGATTTTCCAGTCGCACCTTGTGCCCCTGTGCCATGACTGACGAGATAAAAAAATATTTTTGTAAAGAACTAAAATGCTGTATAATTAGACTCTAGTCTTTTTGAAAAAAAAAGAAACAAAATTAAAATAAATATATATTTTGCACATATAACCTTTTAGTGTATTTCAACTTATCGCTTCATAGCCAACTGCCATACATGTCCGGTTATTTTCAATATTTTTATGAAGGTAATTAAATTCTTTAACGATGCTCATTTACTACATGTTTATTTTATACTGATACATGAAATATTTTTTATATACATATTTTATAATTATTTACTTTCACGCTGTATCCCGCATGTTACAGAGGGTTAGCACAGAAGATTATCTCCATGCACCGCCCAATTAAGGGAACACTGCATATTAAGTGGCGCCGGTATTCAACGCCGCCCTTTGACTTGTTACCTGGGCGAAGAAATAGAAATAATTAATTCCTTCGAGTGGGAATCGAACCCACATTTCTAAATAGCTAACTAAATATATTCTCAAGGCTATAAACCAAACCCGTACTTACTTTACAACACTTCACTTTCGCAACGCAAACACTTATCTTCCATAATTTATTTGTTTACTCATATAAAGTATAAATAGTATCAATAATTTAATGCCAAGAATATTATTATACAAATTAACATGGGTATTATGTCAATTTATCTACAATATAACAATATATTTATCTTTTATATAAACGTGGCTGAGTGGGACAGTGTGTGGCAATAGGATAGGGGTTGTGGATTCTATTCTGCAAAATGGGGATCGCCCCGTTATATATATGTTTTTTATTTTATTTATTTAGCTTACTGCTGGTGCTATGCTGCACCTACACATAGTATGGTAGACAGATGGCAGATCTTTACCAGGGCGGGGAAACGAAAATATAAAAAAAAAACATTATTTAGCTTCGAGTGGGAATTGAACACACTACCTGTAATATGTTAGTAGCCCGTTTGTGCCCCTGCGCAACCAATGGCCTCTATATAGTACTATGTTATAATATAATACAATAGATTGACATTTAAACTATGTATATCCCTGCTCTGACCAGACACACTGCGGCGTTAAGTTACGGTAAAACATATAATGTCACTAAGCAGTGCAAAAAAGACGAACGATGTGTCTTAACACTAAATTCTTTATCTATCCTGTTATATCCAGAAAAATATTCATCAAATTAAAACATCCAAATTTTCGTATTATCTACAAAACACGAAAATAAGTCATTATTATTAATTCCCTCGTAAATTTGTCAAAAGAACACTCTCCAACCTTTATCGTGGCCAATAATTCTTTATTAATAACCGACGTGGCTGATAAGAGGGCGAGTGATAAGAGAAGTGTCATAACCCCCATTAGTTAGCTTATATTTTTTTCCCCCTATCGTATCTTGAAGCAATCAATTACACTTTAAGTGTGGAAATTGTGTTTTATTATAAAGTGTTTGTTGAACATTCAAATTTTACATTTTTTTTATCTTTAATTGGTGTTTGTTTAAGAAATATTCTTATATTTTATCTGATGTTTATTTGAAGCGTGTTGTTAACTATGTTATAAAACTTCGAGGCCATCGCGCAATGGGACAGCTTCCGATCGTAAATACTAAGATTATGCTGGCAAGACATAACGTGGTGTTAAGTTTCGTCACTCAATACGCTATGTTTAGAATTCGAACGTAAATCGGAAAAGAGTGTCGAGACACTATCTTTATTAAAAAATAAGAAAATGTAGCTTTGAAAACACAATTTTGTCTATACCTACATGATATCTTGTTAAATTAAAACAATTTCTCTACTGCTAAGATAATAATAATGAGGCATTAATCAATAAAACGCAATTTTGAAGCTGAAATTATATTTTTAAACTATATTTTTAAATTATTAAAATATCACATAATTTTTTATGTTGTACTTACATTTAAGTTTTATTTAAATTTACCAATATTATTTTATAACCATCGTAAATTTTATTACCAAATGTTATTTTAATTAACTATTTGTTATTTGAATTAAGAAATGTTACAGACACATGTATGAAATGACTGAAAAAAACTACACACAGAAATAACTATACACTTCCACTAAAACACTCATACAAAAAAAATCTTTTGCAAAAATGGCAACATTGAATAACAATCTTAAATTATGCCTAATTATTTTTAATATTTATTCTAGAAAAACGTATTAAAATATCCACTCTCCGTCCTCCTTATTCTAGAATATCCTTTTTTCGCTCATTTTAAATGAAAATCTGAGCCCGTTATCATTACATCACGTCTAACTGTAAACGCAACTATTGTGGGTTCGATTCCAACTCTGGCGAAAGAATTATTTTCATTTTCTTGCTGTTGTTACAATGCAATGTGCGGTTCACTACACGCAATGTCTCCAAATCTTGGCGATGCGTGGGGAACAGAGTCTTAACACTAGGTTCCCCCTTCACTGCGGAAGAGAAAAAGTTGAGATGTGATCTTCTCAACTAGAAACAGCGTCGAGATAATTAAATTAAAAAACAATTAAACCTATAAAACATTCCTTGAAAAAACATAATATTTACACATTTCACGAATTGACAGTATCTTTCAAATTTTTTCCTTTCGTTTCCGGTAATATGACACAAGACAGGGCAGCTATCAATGAAATACCGCCAAAAATCGCTGAAGGTATCCATGTAGGCGATATGTTCGCTATAAAAGGGGCTACCATCGCCCCTATCTTAGCTGCTGCGGACGCAAAACCAAAAGCCATATTCCTTAAAGTAGTTGGATACAATTCTGCTTCGTAAACGTAGATTATTGCAAATGAAACAGAAACTGCAGCGAAGCCTATAATTCCTAAGGCACTGGTCGACCAGTGCCCTTTCGGGGTAAATATCAGAAGAATCATAGTCAGTCCGGTTAGTACTAATGTGGCCATGAGTGATGACTTCCTGCTGTACATTTTAGTTATTACGATTTCTGTTGGACATAGTGGGAGCTGGAATCAAAAATATATATTAATTGGTTGCTAGTTTCAATCTGGTTTTGATAGATAAAAAAATCACTACTACCATAAAAAGATTGAAGATTTTAAATGTATTTCTTCTTTTACATATAAAAACTAAATTTTGCGATATTATATTTATATAAAAATAAAAGTTCTTAATACAATAATATAAAAGAATAATAAATTCAACAATATACATATAAACTAGGTACTTAAAGCTATATGCGTCTATAAATAAGCCTTTCATAGCACTTGGAAAACGAAAACGCCATGCTAACACCACTCTTACGATATTTCATACTTAAGTGACAAGACGCAATAAACTTAGTACAGCGGCTTACAGAGAACAGTAGCTGCAGCTATAAAATATTAATCGGTTTGATATTTTAATAGGTACTCAAAATGTCAAGGATTGGGTTCATATGGGTTAATGTTTCATTTTTTGTTCTTTTATATTTTTTAGCTTCAAATGTATCCCGCTTTATCCCGCATGTAAACAAATTTTGCAAGAAAATTTAAAAACTCACCTGCATCAATCCCAAAATAGCAACAGTTATAAATATATTGTCGCTTAGCAAGGTCACATACTGGTATATCCCGTAGTAGGTGGTGCCCACAACCGTCCAGACACAGAGTGTCGACATGGTGATGTATCTTAGCTCTTTTGTTCTGAAGAAGTCGAAGTAGCTAGGACATATTTTGTCGTTTTCCTTTATATTCATTGCCTCAACTTTTTTCGAGACTATTTCTTTAATATTTGTTGTGTTTAAGTTATTTCTGGAACAAACTTTTTGATATAATAACAAAAAAAAAATAGGTGAAACAAATTTCTTCTTCAGCTTCGCGCTGTATCTAGCATATACCAAGGTAGGCAGAGGGAACCGAGTGTTAGGACTCTCCATTCTCCACTTTCCACCCCGTTTTCGAGGCAATGCTTATTGAATAGCGAAACTCAACGCCGCGCTTTGCCTTGTTACTACTCAAGACGCAATACCTCAATAATTCAAACGAAAAATGAGGAACGGAGTGTCTTAGCACTAGCTTTTCTCTGCATGCAGTGCGATGTATATAGCGTGAAGTTAATAATAAGAAAACTTACGTTTTCGCAGCCCTCTCCAAAATTCGAACAGCATCATCAATTCTACCGACAGATATCAACCACCTTGGCGATTCTGGTACAAAGCAGATCAAAACCAAAATGAAGACACAGGATAAGCTAAATCCAAGTAAATAACTGTTCCATGTGGGTAGAAAATAAGCAAAGAGGGCTAACGAAGCCTCTGCTATACCATCAGGTAGAATACACAGGGCTCCGGCCACTTCTCTATACCTCTTGCCTATAATCTCCATGACCACTGGTATGCATATTATCAGGGAGCCTCCAGAGGCCACACCACTTATGAACCTTAATGTGTTGAACATCCAAAATTCGGTTACAAAGGATGTGGGTATCATAGATATTATGTTCAGGATGGTGGATACTAAGAGTGCGATACGACGGCCATATCTGAAATTGAATAGTATTTTTATTATATTTGACCTTAGTTCTTTTTTTAGGCCAGTCGTGGCTCAGGGACATAAATAAGCATATGACTGAATATTTTCTGTCTTAACAATAGGGTCCCTCTGACTACCCTGCTGTGTGCGGGGTACAGCGTGAAGCTGATTTAGTTTTTTTGATTTATAATAGATAATTTTCACAAAAGTGTTGTGCTATATTCTTATTAGTTACTTACCTATTATAACGCTATCTTTAAAACTAAGCCTGTAGATTATTTACTATTGCTTGTTCCAACAAGGTTACAAAACAAACAATACAATTACTGGTTTATTATACCACTTTCTAACGATCACGTCCTCACGTTTTTAAATATAAGAAGCGCATGTTATAATATGTTAATGTTGAAAACAACTCAAATCAAACGTATGAATGTAAAAAGAGGTTGTGAGTTCAATTTCCACTCAGGGAGTATGAATTATTTTAGTTTATTTGCTCAAACTAAAAGATAAAACGTGGTGTTCCATCAATATATAGGTACAATGTATGGAGAACTGGGCAGAAAGTGGCGAACGAAGGGTCTTAACTCTAGGTTCCCTCTGACTATAGCAGGCAAAAAATCTGCATGTTTGTTTGTCTGTTCATCCACATGTAGACGCACAACTTTGAAGTCCACGCAACTAAGAACTCGGTAGCAACTAGTATTTAAAATATTTCAAAGATTGAGTGCTGTGTAAAAAACTAACTTTGTCTAAATGCTATTAGTTACTATGTAAATTACAAACAGGACCAATAAAAAAACATATTAATATTTGTTTATTGAGTTATTAAAGTATTAATGGGCATTTCCCTGAGCTAGAACGACAACGCACAACCATCTCGTGTATTTTAATTCACTTTCCGTTGTATTGGCAATTCTAAGTTACTATTTGGCCAAGGAGACGAAGCCGCAGGAAGCAACAAGTCATTTATGAAACCATTTTGTAGCTACACAAATGCTATAAAAATCGCATGAAAGTCAAGTATTTTTATATGATAAGGTAATGGCTACTTATGTGTAAGTGGTAGCAAAGTACTACAGCATGGACTATTTTTATTTCATTTTCTTGGTTTCAGAAAAACGAGAAAATGAAAATAATTCATTCCCTCGAATACGTATCGAACCCATCACCGCTGCGCCGCTGCGCGGCTCCACGGCCTAAAATAAATATTATTTTTCTACTTTATTATACAAGTTCATAGGCCTAAAAATATATTTAAATATTTTTTAAACCATCAAGTAAATAAAAAGATTTATAGCAGGTTGTTTAATTTTCATTATAAACTTAGAGTTATATATGTATAGACTGTTTGCTTGTTTATCTAACTGAAGTTATCTACGACTAGATTACGTTTTGATAATACATAGTACACTTATTTGTTTTTCGGTCTCAAAAGTTTCTATTTTTTAAATTTTCTGTATTTGCTATACGTCATTTAGAATAATGAAACTCTTCAGGGTGTACTAATAAACCATCCGAGTTTAGATTTATTTAATTCATAGCTCCGCCTTCAGCTTTGCCTTGTTACCAGCGTAAGGCGTGAAAATATTAAATATTTCATTTCTCCGAATGGAAATCGAACCCACAACCGCCGTGTACAGTCGCACGCTTATACCCCTGCACAATAACGACCTCTAACCACAAAACTACATATTATTAAATATAAGGAATAAAGCGTAAAGCTAAAAAACCAAGCGGTCGAAGCCGCAAGTAAAACTAGTACATAATATGTATGTTTATGAACAAGCAGACTAGTTGATAAAATGCCTAGATTTCTGTGCGTGAATTCAATGGTAAATGCTATCGGTATAGTATAATCTTTCTTTACACAGTAGGTATAAAACAAAGTCGTTTCCGTAGTCTTCCGCAATATATGGATTTTCCAACGCAGAAATAATTTCTTCATTCAAACCAGTAGTTTCTAAGAATGTGCTACATTCAAATTCTTCAGTTCTATAGTATCAGTATTAGATAATAATAATATTTGTTAATTTTTTTTAGTGTCATCTGTACCTAGAGGAAACCAGTTGAGACACTCCGTTCTCATTAAGAAATTTCCGCCGCAATTGTGTCCCTGTGCCATGTGCCCACTGTTACAGGCTCCAATAAGGGACTAAAGGAAAATACAACGAAAAATTTTACAATGTTTATAAACATAAGACCAGTACCAAATTGTTACAATTTTAAATTAGTCTTATCATTTGAATCGCATATAACTTTATCAGAAATGCACAATTGTGGATTGAAACTGAACAATCATTACGTTTATTATGATTATTTTGCATTACGTATAAACGGAACAATGTTATTGTTGAAGTAAATGTGCTAGTATGAATATTCTTAATAGTAAATTTCGAGACATGGTTTGCGGAACTCAGCGCCACGAGTCTCTGACAAATAACGAGAATTTGGCAGAGAGTGGGGAACGAATTTCTTAATGGGAAATAGAGTGCCTTAACTTGTTTCTGTTCCCATGTTTCGTCTGCCTACCATGCTATGTAAGAAATACAGTGCGAACCTATGTACATCATACCTACGAATTAAATGAACTTCCCGCTGTATCCCGCACACAGCTGGGTAGGCAGAGGAAACTTAGTTATACATATATATACTAGTAAAGTCAAAGTAGTAACTAGTATCTATAAAAGTGTGATGTCTATAAAGGGACTATTACATTATAGATAGGATTGGCAACATCTTAAGAAAAGTTTCCATAAAAACTATGTTTAAGCCTAAAAGAAAGTGGGCCAATTCATGAGACCAGTGAAAAGTAATATTTCTTTTACAGTGTGCCTAGGAACCACTCATAAATTTTTTTAAGCTCAGACTTCAACACCCATCATAGCAGAGGGCAAGATACAGTCAGTTTATTCTGCAAGAATTCAGGACAGTATGCAAGACAATTTAGATATATTAATTGGCGGTAGTTACGTATAATGTTTATGTTAACTGACTGATGATGCCACCTCAATCTACTATCACGTGTGACTACTGTAAAGTGTTCAAAACGCCGAGTTTCCAATAAGGTATAAACCTAAATCACCACAATTAATCGAGTTAAGTTTTTATTAAAATGTGTGTAAAGACAATTACGTGTAGTTTTCTTTAATTTAGTAGTGCAGAAGCCTGGCCATAGACTAACATTGGTTACGTCTATGGTTTAAAATAGATAATCTGTGAGGACGCTATACAAACTGTCAAAATAGATCTTTCTAAATTAAATTTTGCTTAACACGTGTAATATTAAAAATTTGTTAATAGTAATAAACATTAAATGTCGTTTCTTTAACGAGAAACTCAATGTGTTTCTAATGACTATTATCCAATAACATTTACATTATATGTGTAATTATTGCAGAAATCAAAGATCATTTTATCTTAATAGTTAAGTCATAACGTCAATAAGGTATTTTCCGTAAAAAAACACATGTTGATACTTCACAATGGTACCTATTACGGACAACTTTTTACAATTTGTTAGTTTTTAACAAACATCACGGACCATCAAAAATTATTTTAAAAAATCAATCACCGACTTCGTAACTATTAATATGCACAAAAACTAGAAAGTAGAAAAGTATACTTTAATTATTTCATAATGGAGATAATTATAGTATAATTATTACGAAATGATTTATACTTGTAAACCTATTAAAATCCGATTAATATAAGTAATATAGTGCTGAACCAATTGCCATAAAATTACAGAAAATCACCTTTAAAATATGTGCTATTATACTAAATAACCACCAAAATTCACATTTGGCGGGATAATCAAAGTACAAATGTACAAAAAAACCCACATACAATCGCGTTTATAAGTTTTTAGTTCTTTATGAAGAAATTTTAATTATTTTTCATTTTATCTAAAGTCAAAATTTAAAATGAGAACTATAAAATCTTCTATTTGGCATGACTTAGAAATAAAAATATTATCTTCAAAAATGATACTGTAAGAAAGAAAAGATAAGACAAAAGTTGACATATATACGTCATTTAATTATTTGATTTAGATATTTTATTACAACTTGACACTGACACTGATGAAGTCATTATTGCTCAACCAACACATTCGACGGTAGTAGGTTGGATTCTCATTTAGGAGAATGAATTATTTAACATTTTCATTTCCACGCTCTCGTAATAATACATAACACATCGTTGAGTCCGCTACTCAACTTAATGTCTCAAAAACACAACAGCGGAAAGTGAGAAATATAGTGTCTTAACACTTGGTCCCATCTGCCTACACCGCTATGTGGAATATTCCGAGAAAATTTCCTGTAATCAGATCTTATTAGGCCAAACCTAGCCGATCAATTTACTTTGAAGTCAATTAAATGAAGTTGGAGCATGGAATATTTTGTAACGTAACCTAGTCAGTAACATAAGATAGAGATACATATTTATATTGCTTAATAGGATTGGATGCAAGCAGATGACAGCTTTGATGATGATGATGGCGTACTTATTACAAAAATAATAGAATACCTGTCCGACATCCAACCAAATATGGAGACACCAATCACTAAACCAAGCATCAAAATAGTTTGCGTCATACTCGCGAGCCACGATCTCTCGCAAATCAATCCAAAATCCGATATAAGCGTCGTCTCCATAACATCCGAATGAAACTCATATTTGGAACAATTTTTATAACAAGTCATATTTTCCGCTACAATACTTGTATTTCCTTGAAATTCTGAACACGAAAATTTTGTGATGGGCGTTAGAAAGACAACTGATGTCATGTTACCCATCGCCAGGAACCTCGTCAGGCATGCTGCGGAGCACACGATCACTTGCCACAAGCCAACTGCACCTATCGTCTCTTCTATATAGTCACTTTCACAATGATCATTCTCCTCATCATTTATCCGATCTTTGGATATAATATTTAATTGTTTCAATTTCAACTTCATTTTTGTTAGAAATTAAAATTTATTTTAATTTTTATAAAATTTGTTCGTGTGATGCGTCATTTGTGAACGCTTGCAACTAAATACGACTGTATCGTTGTATTCAGTTAAGGAAACTCGTATCACACTTTCATATAATGCTACTTGAAGTTTCAGCGAATCTCACGTTTATTGTTAAGCGATAAGAGTGAATCTCTATTCCTATATTGCTCATTTATTAGAAAGCCTTGGAACATGAAGAACAATGGTGTTAAAATACACTAATTATGCATGATGAGTGACTTTGAATTAGTATTTTTATTGGAATATTGCATGTTTATGAAAACACAGCAGCACAGCATTTAACCATTCGGGTTACGCCAATAAATACGAAATATTTGGATAATTTGACGTTGTGTAGAGAAGGAAGTGTCTCGATTTCTTCTACCTACCTCGCTAGGTAAAAAACTAAAAACACAACCTAATTCTGCACAAATCTTCATTTATCTAACTACATAGATGGGAAATACGATTTTTTTTTAAAATATACACAATTTTACTAAGTTTAAAATAAAAAAATTATGTGTTATATTTTTTTTCCAGAAAAGCAACATTTATTTTTTTTTTCAAAACACATTACTAATACAAGCGATGTATAAATAGATTTACGACTCCGACCATAATGATATACAGACAACAGCCGCCCGTCATGTACTTTATTAATGATAGCCCATTCCCACCACTCACTCGTTTTCGACTTTAATGCTATAGTCATTTGTAATTTCGTCTCATTTTGAACCACTCAATAATTTTCTGTGGGAGACTTTATACGATACGTTATATCATATCGTATGGTCTTAGGATTATTAGGTTTTTTTCTCTCTCAAGGTCTCAACAATTTTTTTGGGAGTTGCAAGAGGTTTTCAATTATAACCTCTGTTGATCCTGATGGCCTGTACACCGGGTTTTGTGGGAGGCCATGCTAGAATAGAATACATTGTTTACTATATGGTATAATCTAATACTGATTTTTTTCTAACTAAATCGGGAAAACAAATAAAATAGTAAAAAATAATAGTCCGAGTGTTTTCAATCAGGCGTTTCAAATGTATCTCGATGATGTGGCCTATTAAATATCTGATATGCTTCGTGCTATCTATCAACATTTCACAAACATTAATCTCAATATTATGGCAGATAAATGTAAGTGGACAGATAAAAACCAGTTCAAGGTTGGTTCTCTTCAAGATCAATAATGTATAAGTAAAATTATATATAAAGTGTTTAAATATAATAATATATAAAATAATAATAAATCAATACGTGTAGAGTGGCAGAACTCAACGCTTTGTCTTTATCAAAACGGGGATATGAAAATGGCTCATTTCCTCTAGTGGGAGTCGAATCTAAAGCCATCACATTTACAACGAATATAGCCTCTTAAATTTATTTATTAATTATTACACAAGATATCGTATCGCATACTCTAAGCCTGATCCCACGCGTCTAAAGTCAACCCGACGCGACGGCCAGGCTCGTTACGTCGAGCACGGCAACCAACATGTAATCACACGTCAGTGGCCCACAACCTGTAATTTACAGCACTTTTAACCCTCTCAATCAAGTAAACGCCGGTGTAGTTTTTATTTTAAGTTAATGTGACTTCGAATTCATCTTGGACTTTTTACACGATCTTTAAATTGCGTTTACTTACTTATGTAGTTATATATGTGGGTGTGTAGTTATGTCTAATTGAGGGTATAACTAGAAAATAATACAGAAAAAAATATGATTTTTTTATTTCATTTCATAATTGATTTATATCCTCATCATTATTCTCTTTTAAAACAATGTGACTACAGACATATTTCACTTAATGATATATTAGTATATTCTTCACATTCTGTGTATTCAATAAAACAATCGAAAATAAACAATCCTATGATTCAACTTTTCGGAATTTATATCCATAATTTGCTGACGAATCTCAGATACTAAAATTATTTCTGTAAACTATAAATCCACAGAAAAGTTAACCAACAAATTCAAAGAAAAACCTACCTATTCTAAAACACAAAAGAAACAAAATATTAGCACCCAAAAAGGCAATCGAAACACTTAACATTCTGAAAACAAAAGTAACAAGGCACGGAACATGGTTTCCTCGAGCTTGGGAGCTAATAACCAGAATTACGCCTCTGCTGCACTTATCTAAGGATTTATAGTCCCCTAGGGCCACCTTCAACTGGTCATTACGATGATTCCAGCCGTCTCTCCTGTCATAATTTGTCGGGAAAATTGAGGTTCTATCTGATTCTTCCGTACTGTGAATTTAGTAAGTATATATAAGTATCAGATTTTGAAATATTTACAATCAATTATGCTGTAGCACAGCGTCTGACTGCGCTGACGAGAGCCTAACTGCGAGACTAAGGAGATAATTATGTCTATCAGTCTATGCGGCGTTGTAAGCGCCAACGTATTGGCCGATTTTGATGATACTCACGTCACCTTATTTCATTTTAAACATAGCTTGAGAGAGATAGATAGTCTTGTCACACTTTCTTTTTAGTAAATTATTTTTTTTATATATAAAAATTATAGTTTATAATTTTGTTATAATTTTGTTTATTATAATTTTGTTGTGATTTTAAACAGCATGTAAATTTATTCACAAAGAACATTTCTGCTGAAGTAACTCAAAGACATGTGTTTAAGTTTTACATAATTTTAGATATTATATAAACGTTGATGGCTGATAGGACACTTAAAAATTACTTCAACGATATAATAATTATTTTTATGGTAGCTTAATATGTGAGCCATCAAATTTATTTTACTACCTTATAAACAAAATCTATATTTCAAATTACACAGTGCTAAATCACTCCGTTCCCACCATTTTTTGAGGCATCAAGTGTTAAGTGGCGGAACTTAAGGCTACACATTGCCTTATTAACAGAACGAGAAAATGAAAATAGAAAAATGATCTTTGCCTCGACACCAGAGCGAAGAAATGAAAATATAAATAAATATTTCACTTCCTCGAGTGGGAATCGAACCCACAATCGTCACGTTACAGTCACACCCTTGTGCCGCTGCGCCACGACGTCCCCAATTTCTATTTATGCAATTGCAACATACATGTCAAACTGATAATCTTCTTTCTTATTAAGACGGTTTAAAAAAGATCCTTCTTATACCAATAATACATCAATCTCAAGGCAGACCCAATCGATCCTATTTTAAAATTTATATTTTAATTTGCCGCCGAAATAACTCAAGCCGAATGCAACTGACGTCTTCAAGTCCGCGCCTGTCGTTAATTTTTCAAAGGAGTTTTTAATCAGTTGTGAAACGATTTATAAATTAAACAGGGGCCCCTGTTATGAAGAAAATGTGAGTGTTCGGTGTGTTTCCATTGGATATTTTAAAATTATTTTTCACGTCCGGTCCTCGCTGTATCCCGTATAATATAGCTCTCTAGCTAACTAGTGGGCGCTTCGATTCCCACTTTCCACAAATAATATTAAACGCTATTTTAAGAAAATAACCCCCTTCAAAAGCCTAGTAGTGCTTATATGCACCTATATTATAGTCCATTCTAGAAATGCGTGGATACCCATAAAAGTGCTTAACTGATTTTGATAAAGTTTAAACTATTCAGTAAGTGGGAAGTCGGTGGTTTAAATATAACAAAATTCACATAATATACAACACAATATGTATAATATCAAAAAACAAAACAAATACTCGTAAACACGTGCCGGACGACACAACGGAAACGCGTCAACAAGAAATATGAGCGGAAAGGATCTCTCCGCGAAGCTGCAAATTCCGTCATCAATTATCATTATTAGGGAGCATCGCGACGGCGCGGACGGTAATTGAGTTTTATAAATGGCCGCCATGTCGTAAATACTCTGACGCATAATGTATTTGTATATTCATGTGTGTGCAAATGTGTTTTTTTTTTCAGTTTCACGCTGTATCCCGCAAGTAATTGTGTGTTGATTGGCGAAACTCAACGCTGCTATCTGTAAGCAGAAAATGCATAATTTTATGTATATGTTTGTGTATTCCTAGGCCTGACCAATTTTTGTGACATTGGGTGTTGAGTGACGGAACATAACACCGTTAACTTTAATCGTTTTAATGAAATATTATGCCATGCCATTATTCCTGCGACGCGACGGTAAGAGATACTCCGGGATCTTAAACTATGTCATAAACAAATCAAACAGAAATAACTAATTTATTTCACCACAAGCAAAACCTCATGCAAAAACTAGTCCTAATACAGGGTTAAACTAAAAAAACTAATTTCAAAATATCCATAATTAGGACAGCTAACACTACATAATGCACGTACTCACCTCACTTTTATCTTACCTAACTACGGCCATCACTCTTTGTCTCACAAATGAAGGGGCCGATTTTGTTTGAATGTTATTATTATTTTCTTAATCGCTGACACTTAAGAACAAAGGGTTTTAGCTTACAGAAAATACATTACCTTATGTCTTAATGTTCAACAATCAGTCAAAGTGTGGTTTAATGAGAATATTTGTTCTTTGAACGGTTGTTATTAGAGCTGTTCTGTTGGACACCCATTTGTGATGGAAAAATTTCTCAAAACATTTGCAGTGGAAAAATTACTTGAATAAAAGAATTGTTGTAGTGGTAATGATAGGTATATGTCGGTATATTAGTCGATGACGGTTGCGGGTTCAATTTTTCCTTTTATTTTTTCACGCTGTATCTAATAGAACACATCGTCTCACTGTAAACACGACGGTTGTAGATTCCAGTCCCACTTGGAGAAATATTTTTTCATTTCATCAATTAGCTTAAAAAACCTAATAAAAAAACGCAATATTTAACTCCCTTTAATAGCTAATTGATATCTCTAAGTATGGCAACAAGTAATATATAAAATATACCAGTATACCAGTACGTAGTACTATTACGGAGCTCGCGCTGAAAGGGGCACGGTATCGTCGTATCGTCACATAACTCTTCGCTATCGGAGTCGTTTTCTTTGAAATCTTCCTACATAAGCATTTCATAAATCTTAATGATATTGTGAGTAGAAATATTGGATATGATAAATACTAATATTTACAATGTATTCACACTATTTTTGTATATTATTTTATCAATCCCACTTAGGTAAGACTCCCACAGTCTTATTGTGAGTTTGATTCCCGTTCGGAGTAATAAATTATTTTCATTTCGTTCTGATAACAAAACAAAGCGCAATGTTGAGTTCCGCCACTCACCAGCTAATGTCTCAAAAATTGGGCAGTGCGTGAGGAACAGTGTTCAAACACCAAGTTCCTTGTGCATTCTTTGCGTGACACAGCGTGAATAATATTGACCATAATTCAATAGAAGAACCAAAAATAACAATGAAACAATCATATCCATATCAAAATAACGTAACCACGCCTCGCTCCAAGTTTTTATCATCACTTATCAGTGGTAGCATGTCTCCTGTATAATAACCGTTAATTTTAACGACAAGAACAATAACAGTTGAATTTATAACGTTGTAACCATTAAATAGAAGGACAAGGTGTCGGTGTCTATACGGTTGTAAATTAAGTGATAAGCATTCACTCATAGTAATTGATATGTATATAATATATCTACATAAGTACCTATTGAATGACATTTGACTATTGTTTTAAAAATAATAATTTTTAAATAGCAAATACTAATTGCGTTTTTAATTATCTTTTCTTTAAAATAAAAAATAAATAAATCAGCTTCACGCTGTATCCTGCACACAGCAGGGTAGGCAGAGGAAACCTAGTGTTAAGAAACTCCGTTCTCCACTTTCTGCCAAATTCTGGAGGCATTACGTGTTGAGTGGCAGAACTCAACGCGGCGCTTTGCCTCAACAGCAGAGCAAAGAAATGGAAATATAAACGTAAATAAATATTTCACTTCCTCGAGTGGAGATCCACCCCACAACCGTCGCGTTACAGTCACACCCTTGTGCCGCTGCGCCACGACTGGTCTCAAAACAAAGAAATCATGTAGAAGATATAAAACATAATAAGTAAAAAAACAAATATTAAGAACAAAAACGAATTACCAATTCGAATAATATTAAACAAATCGTATAATATTAAGAGCTTTAACGAGTCCAAAACGATTATTTGGCATACAAACAGATCGTTGGACACAATTTATATATTAATAGACGTAATGGCTTGGAAAGAATAGCAATTGACCCACTTAGCGGGAAATAAAACGTGAGGGAATGATATACTGTAGGACATTTATATAATTTTTTTTTGTTGTTTCACCATCTATCCTGCATATAACAGGGTGAGCAGAGATAAATTAGTGTTAAGACACTCTTTTTCTCCCAAATTGGAATATTGCGTGTAGAGCGGTGCGCCCGCCCGGATTATCCGGGTTCTAAAATAATTGACTTTGAAGAATTACAAAATTTTATTAATTTAAGCTCCAATTATGTTATTAAAAATTGCGTTAAAAATACACAAGAAAAAGTAATAAGCTACTTAGTATATTTTTTTTTTTCAAATTTATATCAAAAATATTTTTTTGTAGGTAAAAACTTGAACTCCCGACCACCGCTCTAACCAAGCAACCATAACCATACGTACATATACAACATTCACTTAGCGATTTCAACAAATCAACATCTATCTAAACAGACTGACAAAATCTAATGGGCATCATAAATCAAAGATTTATAACTGACAGGCGCAGTTGCTTTTAAACATCAAACGCTAATTACGAACTTCGTTTAGAAAAAGAGACAAATAAATATTTAAAACACCTTTTTAAAAACTGTCTGTCTAGATGTTTTTGTCTTCCGCCATTTTGTTGCGACGGCCATTTTGCGTCAACAATAATATTGCTTACATATCATTTTATTGTCATCAGAGCTGAAATCGTAATCCGAATTTCAGCTCAATCACTGGTAAGTGGGTCAAATTGTGCTTGCAAGATTTCACAAATTACACTAACAAACCAGTTAAATAAAAGCTTGTAAAAAAGTACACCTGTAGACAAATCATTGTCTGTCAAAGATTTCCCGCTATGTTCCAATCTTTATATATTTTCTAAATATGTACAGAAAATTTTCTGTTAAAACATCACGCTATTCTGCTCTGTGTCTAAATTCGAAAAACTGTTCGCTCATACCGCACACAATGCCTCGCTTGTTTTACCAGAGCGAAAAAATAAAAACCATTCCCCCAAGTGCAAATCGAACCCACAACCATCGACCGCACATACAGTTATACAATCTACTACTGGGCTACGATGTCTTCAGAAAACACATTATGATAAAAGAGTAACGAACTGTAGGGCGTATTCTTTCAAATTAATTCCTAAGAGCCAACAATTTGTCTTCCGGTTACAAGATTAAGAGAGCTCGCGGAAGAACCGAGAAATGTTATTTTAGCCTCGCTGTTCAATTGTTTTATAGCATTGCATAGTATTCATTTACTGAGTACATCTTTAACACATTGCTAATTACATTACATGCCACTTTTAATTAAGAATCAATCTACATATTTATAAATTGACGCAGGTACAGTTTCCATAGCAGAGTGCCATGGACAATGTGCCATGGTTTTCTAATAAGTATAAATCAAATTAAATAAAATCAGCTTCACGTCATATCCCGCACACAGCGAGCGAGGATTGAACCCACAACCGTTGCGTTACACTCAGGCCCTTGTGCCGGCTTAAAATATTATAAAAATAAATAAAAGAATCTCTCCACATAGCGTTTCACTAAAACCTCAACCTAACAATATTCTTTAAAAAACCGACAAGAAATATTTGCCTTAATAGCTTAACTTTTCATCTGCTAACGAATTAACAAGCGGCCCTCAGCGCGGACAAACACTGATTAATAGCTGACATTAATTTACGGAAAAAAGAGAGAAAAGAGAGAGCTTTTATACGAGCTTTTACACGTTAGAGCTTTCATTTTACTGGAAACAATGTTATTTATTAATGTTTTGTTTAATGCCCGTCAGTTTTATATTAAAAGATTATGAAATTAAAAATATATTTGGAGAAAAGAAAATGATAAAAAACCACATTGCGTAATATCTGGTGATCAAAGCGCGCGTCTTAACATGGAGTTATTTTGCTAATTAGTCAGTGCGTGTGGAACGGAGTGTGTTTCCACCAGGTCCCCTTTGAAAACAAAACGGGATACGGCGTGAAGCTATAAAAAAAATATACGAAATCTTTTTTTTTCCGTTAGACAAAATTCGCCACCAAACTTACATTTTCATTTAAAATAAGTGGAAAAATTATTAATTAGTATAGATACGGTACGATATATAAGTACGTATATTGGCATATATATCAACTTCAATATTAACATTATAGAGCCTAAATTGTTTGAACGCACTAATCTCAGAAACAAGTTCAAATTGAAAGAATACTTTTGTGTTATACAGTCCACTTATGAAGTAAGTCTAGGATTATTTTAAATCAAATAATTGTTTTAATACAACCCCCAATACCACTTCCACTCGACCACAGAGACAAAACCGCGTGCCAAAGCTTACAAGTTTTACGACATAACTAAGCGCCATTCGATTCAAAATCGATTACAAAATGATTAATTCGTCCACAAATCAAATAATGAGTGAACGTACTAATAAATAAATGTTGATAATAACATGTAATTTAGACAGTCGGACGTGTCCCGTGATAGCGCGTGAAATACTGTTAGTTGCTTGTTTGTGATCATTGTAGGGGGAATTTATTGGTGTTTTATTTTATGAGCATCAGTTTTGTGGTATCTGAAGTGATGGACTGCTAAAATGTAGTAGTTAGAAGTTATTCAAGTTTCACGCTTTAACCCGCATGTAGCTGGATAGAGAGAGAGCCTAGTGTCAAAATATTCTATTCTCTACTTTCTTGTCGAATTTGAGAGACTGCATAATGGTGGAACTGAACGCGTCCCTTTCCACCACTCCAAACGCAGTGTCTAGGTTTGGTGAAAAATGGGGGACGGAGATTTTTTTTATCTTCCCGCTGTATCTATGCTTAGCAAGGTAGATTTCTACCTACCCTGAGACTGTTCCCATGACACAACCGTTCCCCACTGTCCACATAATATTTACCTATATATATTTTTATTTATATAATGTTCATCCAACTGCTATTATAACGTAGGCGCTAATAAATCGCTTCGTTCTACTCATTCCGGCCTTACCCCTTCCGTTCTGGATCGTGGAACCTAATGCTATGGCTTGTCAAACAGGTTAGGGAAACACCCACGACATAAAATATTCTATTATTTCAAACGTAATCTGACTACTAACAAAGCTTACAATAAACCATGTTGAAACAGTGAGTATCAAAAAGAAATTATAGACTGATAAAATATTAAAACCCGTCTTATCTGGTTCCTGCGGGAATTTCGAGATATCTTCTCTCTATTGACCCCAGCTTTTCAATCCTACCACTGTCTCTTAATTGTTTTAAATTATTTCAATTACTTTTTTAAGGAACCTCTTCAAAAAACATGCCATAATTTAGTTTTCGTGTGCGTAGTTTCTGTGTAGCTGTATGTTGTTGGTTAATCATTCACTTGATAACTGGAGAGTTAGATTAATCTAATTAAAATAATAGATACTGTTACACCACATTTACCCTAAATTTTCGAGACATTGAAAGTTGAGAGGCGTAATTCATCGTCGCGCTTTGTCATGTTACCAGAACAAGAAAACTGTTTACTTTTCTCTCGATCGAATAGAGAAAATTCTTTATACTATTAACCTATTTCTTACCAAATCTACAACGAAAGAAACACCAAAGAAACGAACGGACGACCAAAAAATACGACTTACCAAATTAAATTCCAACCAAGTGGCCTATTATTCAAACATAAGTAATAATCTAAATTCACAATTCATCCAAAAATTCACTAAAATATGACAGGCCGTTGAAAGTATGAGAGTTCGAGATGGGAGATAACTTCGCAGTATCTGTAATGTGACCATAAATTAGGAATATCGCCGGGAACGCTCCATTTAACTTGACTAATGGTCGGCGTAGAGTAAAAAGGCGTATGGGGGCGTTTCGCGTGTATATTTTGAATGAACAAACCGCTATGGGTATTTATCTGTGTGTTTATAGTGTTTGTCTCTTGGTGGAAGGGTCACAGGTTCAATGGCGTAAGTGTTTTAGTGTAAAATAAGTAAACAATTATACAAACTATTTGTAATACATTTTGGGTCTACGTGGCACTGCGGCATAGCTTCTGTACTGTAGTCACGACGGTTGTGAGTTCGATTTCCACTAGAGGAAATTAATTACTTTAATTTTCTCACTCCGGTTACAAGACAAAGCGCGGCGTTGAGCTACACTGACGCGAAAAGCGGGTAAGGTCTTAATACTAGGTTCTCCCCTACCTATCCTGCTGGTATACAATTAAGCGTGAAGCAAATATAAATATTTATAAAATAAAATACATGATAACAAAACAATTACAGTGCGAAGAAAGAATTCAAAGACAGATTGAAAAGCAAAAAAGTGAGAAGGGCTAGACCAGGTACTTCCGATGAGAAAAAGCAAGAATTATTATGTAGCTTGTCGCCAGATTATGTATCGGTAAACAAACCTGCATTTCATTCAAAGAATGATTTCCTACAGCAAGATTTTACTTTGTGTGAATTGGAGAATGTTTTAAAAAAAAAAATAGTTCACCTGGTCATGATGGAATTTCTTATTTGATGCTATTTAATCTACCTGATAATGCAAAATTTTATTTATTGGATATATTTAACTTAATACTCAAAACAGGTAATATTCCACATCAGTGGAGATTAGTTGAGGTTATTGCCTTTCCAAAGCCAAGCGAAGATAAATTAAGACCAATTTCTTTAATGTCTTGTGTTTGCAAAACTTTTCATAATATGATTAAGGAGAGATTAGAATGGTTTTTGGAAAGGAATCATGTTTTTTCTCCACATACTACGGGCTTTAGAAAGGGTCAGTCATGTTTAGATAATTTGACTCGGTTGATTACTAAAATTCAAAGTGGTTTCACGAACAATGTACAAACGGTTGCTTGTTTTATAGATATAAAAGGGGCTTATAACAATATATTGCCCGAAACTATAGTTACTAGGTTAGATAGCTTAAAAGCTGGCTCATTAATTTGTGAATATATCTGGTCCTTTTTGAATGAAAGACATCTTAAAATTAAAAGTGATATAAATAATTTGTTTTTCGAGAGATGGACAAGCAAAGGTCTTGCCCAAGGAGATCCCCTCTCACCTTTACTATTTAACGTGGTAACTATAGAAATTTGTCAAGTTATTCAAAATATTTGTATTAGTCAATATGCTGATGATTTTGTGCTGTATTCAAGTCAAAACAATATTCAAGAAAGCGTGTTATATATACAGGTGGCTGTTGACATGTTTGTAAATCTACTAAATGACTTAGGCCTTGAAATTTCAACTTCAAAGTCGAAGTTATGTATTTTTAGTACAGGCTTTAGACACCAGAATGTAAATGTTTTAATTAATGGTTCTAGTTTAGAAGTTGTAGACAATATTAAATATTTAGGACTATGGCTTGATAGATCGCTTCGATGGGGCAAACATATTGATGTCACCTGTGCAAAAGTTGTTAATTTGATTAAAATACTTAAGGTGTTAGCGGGTCCAGGTTGGGGAGTGCACCCTCTGCATCTTCGTAGATTATATCTAGCATTAGTAAGAAGTAGAATAGACTATGGGTCTTTTTTATATGATAATAGCGCCAATACACATTTAATTAAATTAGATAGAATACAGAATATAGCTATGAGGGTTATTGGTGGATATATAAGATCTACACCAATACATGTCATGGAAAGTGACCTTTGCATTCCTCCCCTCTTTGTGAGGAGACGTTATTTAGGTATAAAATATAGTTTAAAGTGTGAATCATTGAGCAGGAATGAAACTATAAAATGTATTTCTCAGTTAAATCTACTGTTCAATAAAAGATATTGGACTAGGAAAAAGAAACCGCTATTATCATGCCTATACCAAAATATAAAAGTAGAAAACATTAGCTCCTCATCCCTATTGGATATGTTTAGCTTAGATACTTGGATGTCTAATATAGATAGTAAAAATATAATTAAAACGGATTTAAGTTGTATAAAGACTTCAAAAAAAAATTGGACCTTAATATGGCAAAATATGAAATTATTCACGAAATTAATCAAGATTATGCAGGTTGGTATTCCATTTTCACTGATGGCTCTAAAGTTAATTCTAATGTGGGATGTTCCTTTTTTGATGCAAATGGTGTAGTTGGCAGGATGTTTAAAATTGAAAATAATATCACTATAATGTCAGTTGAACTTACTGCTATATTTATGGCACTTACTCATGTTTCTAGTTTTAATTGTAATAAGGTTGTTGTCTTCTCTGATAGTAAAAGTGCACTGTTTCATTTAGATAAATGTATTAAAGGCAATAGAGGCGTACCAGTTGCATATAAGTTGTTAAACGAGGTAATCAAGTTACTCCACAAAGGTATTGTTGTAAAACTCCAGTGGGTTCCTTCCCACCTTGGAATAAAGGGAAATGAGGAAGCTGACAAATTAGCACGTAAGGCTTTAGTCGAAGGAGAAAATTTAAATATTTTACCAGATTTTTCTGAAATTTTAATCAAGTACAAAAATAATTTGAGAGAAATTTGGACAGAGTATTTTGATGAAAGGTCGAAAAGTAAGGAATATGGTATAAAGTTATTCAGAACAAGCTTCCTCATATCCCGTGGTTTGCGGAAAAAAAATGACGCGCCAACAAATTGTTATGGGTCTTAGGCTTCGTTCTGGTCATATGCCACTAAGAAAATTTGGTTTTCTCATGAAAAAAGTAACGTCTCCAAAATGTGAATTGTGTGGAATAGATGAAGATGTACACCATTTCTTGGTGGAATGTGTTCTCAATGCCGAGGCTCGTAGAAAATTATGTTGTCGTTTCAACATAAATACATTGGATTTTGGGGTATTTTTTCAATGTCTGCTGTCTAAACCAATTCT
>HE671260.1:322868-388857 GCA_000313835.2 Heliconius melpomene melpomene
TGTATAAGTTTAAGGTTAAATAGTGTATTTAATAAATAAGTTTAAAATTTACTTTAGCAAGTAAGTATTTTGTAAATTAGTTACGTTTTAAGGGAACGATGGGACTGACATTTTTGTATCCTTTCTACTTAAAAAGTCCCTAAATAAAAACAGAAATTAAAAAAAAAAAAAAAAAAAAAAGTAGTCCTTTAAATCCAGTCTAGACAGCAAGTTGAACGATAAGTTTCATACATTGACTTGACAGGTCGCTTCTCAAAATAAAATATAGGAAACAGTAAATAGCTTAACAGATCTTTTACTATGTCATATTATGGTTTTTCACTCAATTTTAATATTTTTAAGGCGTAAGAATTTAGATATAAGACAATTTCAGGGACATTGCTTGTTGCGTGGCAAGCAATTGGAATTAGGAGGCCAGTCGTGGCGCAGCGATACAAGTGTGCGACTAAATATTTAATTTCTTCGTTGTGATACCGGTATTAAGCTCTACTAATCAACATGCAACGCCTCCAGAATTCAACGAAAAGTGGGGAATGGATATATCTTAATGGAAACGGAGAGCTTTAACACTAAATTCTCAGGCTCCCTCTGCCTACACTCCTATGTGCGGGGCACATCCTGCAGCTAAAAAAACAAATTGAAATTTGAACCCACAAATGTCACATTAAATTCACCTTTCTTGCTTTCACTTTGCTTTAGAATGACATAACAAACATTATTGAGAAAAGTCAAAATATATAATATACAACAAAACCCTTCAATCATAAATTACAATTAAAAACTATGTATTAGCTAGAACAAAAAAAATTCAAACACGAAAACTGAAAAATTTTTACAAGGCACAAAATAAATAAGGTGTTATACTAAAACAAATCATGTACTTACACGGGCCGCCATGTTTCAAACTAACTTTTATGAAAACTGTCTCCCGCCACAGTATTTTACGTTAAATGGCCTAGCTTTTTGTCGTTAAATTTGTAACTTATCGCCTGTGATCTCGGCTTACTATGAGTTTTGGTGAGGACAGGATTTTTAACGGTATTATTAAGTTGAATTGGCGTTCAGTTCCGTCACTCAGCACGCAGTGCTTCGAGAATTTAGTTGAAAGTGGGGAACAGAGTGTGTTAACACTAGGTTCCCTCTACCTATCCTGCTTCGGAAGCGTGAAATTAATTATTGTTAAATATTAGTTATTATTGCAAAACGCGGTGTTGAGTTTCGCTACTACTAATATTTAAAATTTGGCGGAAAGAGGAGAGCGGAATGTCTTAATAATGAAGAGTGAAGTGACGTATTTTTGAGACATTGCTGTTCAACAATGCCAGTCATAACTCAATGCCACCCATGTTCTTACCAGAGCAAGGAATTAAATATAATTCATTCCCTTGAGTCGAAATTGAACCCACAACCATCGCTGTGCCGTTGCGATACGACGGCCTTTAAAACAGCTTTTAAATTATTTATTTAAAATCCTTTATTTCCATAATAGATGGACTCCCTACTAGAATATAAGGTAGCCTGCATTTTGCCGAGAAAAATATAATTTATGTCACATTTTGTATCGAATAAAGGGTTAGTTACGCCCCTTTGTGTGCACGTTATTGCCTGTTTCTATTAACTTATGATAAGGGTGTTGCGTTTTTATATTTTACTAGGTTTTAACTGACTAAGGCTTTGGCCCTGTGTTCGAGGAGAAAAAATAATTTTGAGTGGAAATAATTGCGACACATTCTAAGTGCCTGATATACCTCTGATCGCAGGTACAATGGGTTATTCAATAACTATTATATGTTTAGGGTTTGGAAAAAAAACGGCTATAAAGAATTTTCAGCTTTATAATATTCTTATAGATATATCTTACTTCTTATCTTATAAATATTATAAAGTAAAATTTGTACGGACGAATGTCTGTTCCACTTTCACGCAAAAACTACTAAACGGATTTAGATGATACTTAAGAGTAATATAGCTTAAACATCAGAAAAACATATACGCTTCAAATTATGTTACATTTAGTATAATTTGGCTATAATATAGCAAGATAGGAAGGGGCCGAAGCCGCACGCGGATCCCTAGACTAATATAAAACTCGTGTAAGCAATTCAGGGTTGAGCGAGGGCAGACAACAGTCTATGTCTGACAACAGAAAGCGGCGTGAACGTAGCTCGATGAATAAAATATTATAGGGACTTGCCACCTGACGTTATATTTGCGACGTCCGCGACGCGCTCTGTGACAACCATTTGTAGAGTGTTATAAAATATTGAGTAAATGTTATTTATATTTATGTATGTATTAGTCTTTATTTGATAACTATATGAATATTATTTATTGAAACGAATGTCTAATCTTAAACGACCTCCAAAAATGTGGCTTTTAATTTGACATGATAATGTTAGGCGATCACTTTGTTAAATTGTAAATAAATTTTATTAATTATTTTTTGTAATATTTTTTTCAGGAATTGAACCAATGGTTGTTCAGAAAATCATTATATATATATTTTTAATGGGCAAAAAACATTTAATCTGTGATTAGAATTGGAACCCAAAAGAATATTCCAGTCATTTGATAGGTGAACTAACAACCCTCTATCAACTTACCTCAAATGTCATACCAACAAACATATTTATATCAAAAACCATTCCACCACTATATTCTGTTTGAAATTATAAAAGTTTAAATTGTAAAGAGCTTTTAAGTCTGTCCTATTCATATTTCCGCCTTTGTTAGACCCACAATTGTTCTCTTCTCTTCTGTTCTGTTCTGTGGACAACGCGACATAATGCGCACAAATACAGATAGCTGTTACAAAAATGTCAACACTCTAAAATATTTTCTATTATAAATATGAAAAATTGCGAACATCTTGTATCTTATATTATATTATATTGTAAGTATTGTACAAGAGCTTTCCACTGACCTGGATTTTAACCAAATTACTTTGAAACTGTTTTGTGAATTGTCTATCCGTTTGTTTGTTACAAATTACAATGAAACTTAATGACGACTTGTGATAATGAAAGGTGAATCTAAAGTTAATGTTTTCGTTTGTTTAAATGATATCAGGGATTGTTATAGTATTATTAAATTCAGTTGTTTTTATATTTATTTCACCTGCTCCTTATTATTATATTCTTCTTATTGAGGCCGTTGTGGCGCAAAAGTATGCGGTTTTAGGTTCGATTTCCGTTTGGGAGAATACATTATTTTTATTTCTTCGCTCTGGAAACCACCACTCTACACGCAATATCTAGAAAATAGAATATGGAGATTGAGCCATATGTTCCCTCTGCCTACCTTGCTATGTGCGGAATACAGTGAAACAAAAAAAACTCCCTTTTTAATGAAACTCTTTAACCGGATTAATCGCATATACATATTTAAATCGTCGAACCCGACGTTTCAAACCTTTTGCAATGGTCTGTGGACCCACGTGACCTCAGTTGACCTACCTGACTATTATATCAAACTACCGCCAACGACTTCTTAATTACCTCGCGTACTGCCCTGCTGCTCTGTCTACCTCGCTATAAGGAAAAAAGCGTAATAAAGATGCTTTAATAAAAAATAATTAGTATTTGGACCCTTCAACTTTGACTTTCAATATAATTATACAAGACAGCAACGTGTAATTAACAAAGCATATATGAAAGTATTTTAACTGAAATTCTCCCTAAAATCAGTGGAAACAGTTTAACAATTAGCAACAAAAACAAACCGTTGTACGTATAGTTAATTAAAACGCAAATTGGTGACCGCAACCCTCCGCGAAAGGAGGCTATAGTGACGTACTCATGTCGATGTAGTTAGCATATCAGAATTTTTTAGAATATATTTATTATTTATTTCATTTGGCATGTCGAGGCAAAGGGCGGCGGTGAGTTCCGACACTCAAAACGCAATGCCTTCAGAATTCGGCGTAAAGTGGGGAACGGACTGTGTTAACACTATGTAAGCTTCAGGGCAGGTAGAGGAAATTTAGTGTTAAGACCGTTCTCATTAAGATATTTTCATTCCCACTTTCCGACAAATTCAAAAAACATTGCGACTTGACCGGCGGGACTCATCGCCGCGCTTTACGCCACGATACCACAGTGAAGAAAAATTAAATATTTTATTTCCTCCACTGGTAATCGAACCCACAACTTGTCGCATTTACAGCCACATGCTTGTGACTCAACTAACTTCTTTAGAATTCCAGCATATTAAATAACCTCCATCTAACGACACTAACTAAGCCACATCCCTAAACCTCCTGAGCTTTGCATAATAAAGAGCGAAGGTATTAGCATAAAATCACTCGAATTCACCTATTTGACTTGCAAAAAATTGGCCCGCGGCCTGCCCCGGCCTGCCCCCGGCCCCGACCGGCCCCCGGCTTATCGCTCGCAATTAGTTTCGATGGCCAATCCCCCTTAAGTACTTTACAGAGGAGAAATAGGTATGCCAAAATGGAAATCAATTATATTTTTTGTTTACAATGGCTTGTTATTTTGTTAGATAGCAAAATATAGGAAATATTTCCACATTCATGAAGTCAGTCAAATATGATGATGATAATGATGACATAGTACTATGGGACTAAAGGTCACTATAGCATAGTGACCTCTAGGAATCGAACCCACAACCGTTACGTATAAACATTCAAAAGCGCCCGTACCTCCGTGGCGTCTGTATAACGTATATTATAGGCTTTACCTCTAGACGACTCTACTATATAATCTTACCATCATAAAGCCACTACGTGTGCATTAAGTATTATTAGAGCAGGGCGAGTAACGTAATAACTACCATAGAGTGGGTTCAATAACAATCTGTTAGGATTAATTTATGGGTAGAGCCGCCGATGTATTTAAAGTCACTTCTAGTTAAAAGTTAATCGATTTTTAGTTGGTTTCTAGTAGGATTATGCTCTTATTTAAATTCTGAGTATAAATATAATGTCTAGAATTATGGATCAAAAGAATAAAAAAAAGCAGCCTTTTTACTTTGTATTTACATTTGTTGTATCATCATTGAGCAATGAGCTGGTCTAATAATGGAGCCAGCAGCGAAATAGTGGAACTCTTCAGAAGTTACTTTAGTAAGAAAAGTCAAAAGAAAAGCCAGCCTGAAAATAAATAGAGACTAGTCGTCTCTCAATATATACTTTTTTCTTGACTGGCATTAGTAAATAGACGGAACAAAAGATAAAAATAGTTATTAATTAGTTATTAAAAATACTCATATTGGTACTGACTACAAAAATAACAGATTTGAAATAGTCAATAATTATATAGGTTATAATTTCACTTAATACTCTCCACATTCTTTACTTTGAATTATTTAATAACATTATTTATTTAATAATATAATTACAAATATTTTATTAACTATACCTTTTTAATACATAGATATAACCAACCCAAAAAAACCTTTTAAAAGCTATTCAAAAAGTTCGATTTAAACTCAAATATAACAAAGATAGCAAACTTTAGGCTTCAAATATATTAAGTATATAAGCAAATATAATAAGTGAAATTTAAAAGTTTCTCTACATAGCGCCCCGAGCGGGAGCGCACTGCGAACAAAAGGCTCTATATTTACAAACTGTCGTCTCAAATTGCGTGTATGAAGTAAAACCGCCAAATTATACAACAGTATTATTACAATAACTCTACAATAGCAGATGTTGAGGGAAAAAATGTAGAGAAACTATTCTATTACAGTTACTTTGCTATAAATGTGGAATATTTGTTAATTCGACATTTTTAATGCTTTTATTAATTTGATATTTTCTATAATATGGCTATTATTATTTACCTTTCCGTCGGCTCTAGTTGCTGTAAACATTGTTATAAATTCATTAACTTCTTTTCATTCATTTCAAAGATATTGTTTTATAGAATCTAAGACAAAAATGGCAAATCTACAGATTGTTGTATGTTTCTCTGCATAGATAAAGTGCAGCGTTAAACTCCATAAACCAACCTTTAAAGTGTGCGGAAAGTAAATTACTAAGCGATGCGTCACCGAGTACACCGAGTACACCGAGTATTTGTAACGCAAAAAAATATCATATTTTCACTGGAAAACCAGCTTTACACAAAAAGCAGTAGCATCATATTATTAGGTTCATCCATCACCGAACGTCACGAGTACCCTATTTTCAAAGCACGCATTATGTCATGTCATTCGACTCCTACAGTTGACATGGCAAGTACTAAACATTGTTATATTGTATTTAAGCCTTAATACTTCTTTGTGTAAGCTTCAATGAAATTGGAAATACGATAACGGTAATCGGAACTGACGGTCATTCGATTATTTGTGGGGTGGAGATGAGATTTGTTGCGTAAGCCCCAACCGAATGAAATAAGGATACATTTTTGAAATGTGTTAAGTGTAGAGTTGGTTTTTATAATATGTAATTTGTCAGCTATATAGATCCGTCTGGGCGCAGTGGCACAGAGTATGATTGTAAGCATGGTGGTTGCAGATTCGATTCCACATGGGGAAATAAATTATTTTCAGTTCCTCAATTTCTGCTTGAATATGTATTGTAAGCTAAAAACAATGAAGCAAATAACATGCCCATAACAAAGCTTTATTTCGTGTCTAACAACTTAAAAAAATAAATAAAGAAAAACGTACATTTACCATTGTACAACCCAATCAGATATTGTCAAACAAAATTTACTTAATACATAAAGTGTTGATAGCGTTATTTAATACAAAAAATACTTACCTCAAAGCGAAATTCTTACAGTATTTTTATTAAAAAACACAACTCAGTACATACAAGTTAAGCCCATTAAAAAACACCAGACCATTTAATTTTCACTGAGAAATAATCACAAATTATAATAACGACATATTTTCATAATTTTTAATCAACACACAATGAGCTTGACATGCGAACTCGCCATATTTCTTTTAAACTAACTGGTAAAAAAATCATTCTTATGAAATATATGATTAACATCAGCCGTCGTGAGATCGGAATCGATAAGGAAACAAGCCTATTTATTTTATTACCAACGTGATTTGTCCTTTTGTATTGAAAAATAATGAAAAATATACTCTAAATTAAGAATAATAAAGTCTAAATTGTTTTCTTTGAGCTGTAAATGTAATTTTGTGTGTCATAATCACAAATCCGTCCGGAGCCGTCAAAAGGCATCCATTCGGGCGCGTAATTAGCGCTCGACGCGCGACAATACGATTTCTTTGACAATAGAGCGTGTTGAGAATAGGCACCCCTAATCCGTCTTTTATTGAGTTGCGTATACAAATACACAACGATTGTTTGCTTATTAGTTCTAGTTTCAAAGAAAAATTAGTTCATATTTTATATTTTTTTCTGAATAAAATATAAAAAGTAATAGAAGCAATAGTAATACCCATATTGTATATCAAAAACTACAAGTATATTATAAACTAAATGAAAATAACTCATACGCTCCAGTATAAATCGAACCCACAAGCACCGCGTATATAATCAGACACTGTAAGACTAATAACTATAATATTTTACCAAAAGATATGTTTTTAATAGCACACCCTAGCTTTAGTAAGGTCGCTGTGAACACAAGCTTAATCCGAAACGATCGCCTTTGACCGACTTTAGACAAAATCCATTGTATGTAGACCAGGAGTTGTAACATGAGACTATTGTATTATATGATAAAAAAATAACAGAAAGAATTTATATATATTTTATCGCAGATTATCTAGCTTGTTATCCGTCGAATTTTTGAGGCACTACGTGTTGAGGAGCGGTACTCAACGCCGCGCTTTGCCTGTACCAGAAAAAGAAATCAAAATATTAATAAATCCCCCTTGCTAGCTCCCCAACTTTCAGATCTATTTTTAACCACTGTGTGTGGAGAGTTAGAACACAACGCACTTTATCTTCTTACTAGAGAGCAAGAAAATAGAAATAATTCATTGTTTCCCCCAAAATAGGAATGGAACTAAAAATCGTCACATTGACACTCGTCTCTTACGATCTTACGTCACCAGCTTATGATACCCCCGTGAGAAACATAAATAGATAATGCTAGTTGGCAAATTAGGCCAAGCCTAAATACCATAAAATGGGTTTCTAAGCAATCATTTTTATAATAAAACGTTTCACTTATACCAATTTTTTACCTTGCAAAGTGGTAATTCACTTAGTTATAATAACAGTAGTCGGTTTTAGTACGAGACATGAATATTTCATGGGGCAATTAAAACGTGGTGATTATATCGTTATACAATTTTCATATTTTATATAAATCGATGTCAATTACAAGCTGTAGTATTATAAGTAGTATTTCATTTAAATCGTTCGTGTCGTTCTGGTTCCCTTTCATAATAATATGCTAATAATTGGGTCGTACGTGTGATGGTTGTGGGTTTTATTTCCACTGAAGGAAATGGATCATATCATCGATCAGCTCAGAGCAAACGTAGACGTGAAAGGTTATGAGTTTGATTCTCACTTAAATTAATGTTGAGTTCCACTACTCAACAAGCAATACCTAAAGACTTCGATTGAAAGTGAGGAACAAAAACGTTTTAATGGTAACGGAGTGTCTAAATATAGAACGTGAACTATTGCGTCGTGTTGACACACACAATTTCTAAAAGAAAACATAAAAAAAACATGATGACTCAACCAAGGTACCAATCATCGACAAAGTAATACCGCTACTAATTAAACAAACTATCATTACAACTCAATTACAGGCTATAGAGTAAAGAAAATGGCACATGTCGTTTCTGTGTAATACTTATTATATGTGGATTGAAATATTATTTGTTTTATTCAAGATGGCTATTTAATTGTTCAACTAACATATGAGTTTGACTTTCTGCAAAAATGAGAATATGGAAGTCGAAAACATACGGTTGTAGGTTCAATTCACACTTGGAGAAAATAGATTATGGGTATAGGAGTGTCTTAACGCTAGATTTCCCGCCTATCCTGCTAGATACGGGATACAATGTAAAGGTAAAAATATATGGATTACCTAGCCTTAGCCTTAGCCAAATATTAGAGTTATTTGAACTCAAGTAAATGTAGTTCGAAAACAGTCCGTGTAATTCAGATCTTACTTAATTACAACTCGATCTAATAAACGTCATCGTTATCTGTACTTCAGTAAATTCATCAATCGGTGAAATATTAATTGTTAATTGTGAAACTTACATAACTGCGTAGCGCTACAATCCACTAAAGTAAAAAAATACTTATAAAGAATCAATAAATTGACAGATAAGCAAACTATATATTAAGGAATAGGTCTATATATCATTTTTATTATTAATTTAGAAACTTGGAGCTACGTGGCCTTCGAGACCACTCTATGAAGTCCACGTCAGCATTCACTTGTAATTATGTTATTATTCCATAAAGCGTTTCTTCATGTGTTTTAATAAAAATAGGAAAACAAAAAAGCACATCACTAGGTTCTTTTTGCTTTTATAGTAACGGCCATATTTTTCTTTATAAAAAATTAAGCGAATCTATAGATAAGTTACGTAATAAAATAAATTATACTACAACTCTAATTGTGAAAGCTGTTTTAGTGTTTTTAATAGTGTTTTTCAGACAAAATGGTGAATGGAAAGAGAAGTCATTAGATAAGCAAGAATCCAGATTTTTGCTTATCTAATGACTTCTCACAGTCCTTTCTCCACGCACCCCCCAATATTCAAGAAGATGCGTGTTGAGTGACGAAACTCAACACCGCAGTTTGTCTTGGTACCAGAGCAAGAACAAAAATGTTTCATGTTCCCGAATTGGAATCGAACCCACATTCGTTTACAATCAATCACTGCGCCACTATGTCCTATAATACAATCATTATATGATGGCCTATATCCATTTCACAAAACAATAAAAATATAAGCAAATCGATACAATAAAATGTATCATACGACTACCCAATAAGTACCAATCTATAAAGGCCACGTCAGTATAGAGATGTCATTATATTATTGCAATAATAACACACCATACATTATAGGTACCGTCTAATTTACCATTTGTATTGAAATTATAAGCTACGTCCGTCCGACGGCTACTCCACTCTGTCATTACACTGTATTGATTACTTACTTGTTTTATTCTAATGACATTATAGAGAAATGTGTAATTTTCATGTCATTTTGTTTTGTGTTCGCCACTTTTTTTGATTGGTTCTTTTTTTTAGTTTCACGCTGTTTTTTGCATGGCAGGGTAAACGGAGGGAACCTTAGGTTAGCACACTCCTTTCACTACCACTCAAATTGTGTGTGGCGGAACTCGACCCCGTGCGATTTCTCGTGGACAGCAGAGTAAGGAACGTCTTGCCAAAAAAAGATTACGCTTTTGTATACTAAATAAAACGTCAAGCTATGTTTGCTATTGGAAATTGCAAGATTGTATTGAGTGGGGAACGGAGTGTCTTAACACTAGGTACTAGGTTCCCTCTGCCTACCCTGCTGTGTGCGGGATACAGCATGAAAGTGATTCATAATTTAAGTATACTTGACTTTAGAGAATATGTACTAATAAAACTTAGAAAAATGTTTATATATGTTATTGTGAAGCTAAAAAATGTATTTATTTAAATGCGCTAATCTCAGGAAATACTCATTCAAATAAAAGAAATAGGTTTATGTTTTTAACACTAGGTTCCCAGGCCAGAAGGTACTCTGGCTACCCTGCTATGTACGGGATACAGCGAAAAGCAAAAAAAAAAATATAAGGTAATATCATTGTAAATTTTAGAAAAGTTCGTGAGCTTTTACAAAGTCAAAACAAAAGCCCCTCAACTTTTCTCTAACGGTTATTACACATAATGAGAGACGACTTTTCCTGTTTAGACACTGTCACTCCTCATTTAGATACAAATTGATGTCATAATGACTTCATTAATTTTAAAGAATACAATTATCCTCAACTCCTCGATATGGTATAATAAAACGGCGTTGAATTCCGCTACAAAATAGCAATAAATACCGTCACTCAGTACGCAGCAACTCCAGAATTCACCGGAAAATGAAGAACGGAGTGTCTTCTCATTATGCTCCTCTGCCTACCATGCTACATTTGGGATACCGAGTAAAGCTGAAAATAAAAACATTTACCTTATTTTCATTACATTTGTATATAAGTCTTAACTTAATGAATACTAAATCACTCTAATCTCATCAACTTCTCGATACTAAGGAAACTATGGTTGATGTTTATTAGGAAATAGATACTAAGTTATTTAAAGAAACCTTACTTACTTAATTATATTATGCATGTTCCATTTATAACTTGTATTAGGTATATTATATGTAGTTTATTTAAAATACTAGGCTCGCCTGTCATCAAAAAATAGCAATAGCATAATAAACGGTCCTGGCTCTACAGTAGTTTACAGGAGTTTTATAATAAAGCCGTTGAAACTGGTAAGCAAAAATTTAAATATATAAATGAAATTTTATTTAAAAATTAAGTTGTTTATATATTAATTAAGATAAATAAGGACATTTCTTCATGTATTTTTTTTATATTTATGATTCTTATTAAAAGTGTAACTAGCGCGGCGTTATAATACGAAGTAATTTTTATTTTATTTTAGATATCGATGACACTGAAGGAATACCACGTAAAATGCATGAAGACCTCCTGGATGGCATGTATGAAGTGGTGAATGATAGTGGACGAGGCGAAAGAGGTACGCAAAGGTCGGCAAAAGAAAGGAGAGCACGGAATGTCCTAACACTAGGGTCTGTATACCCATAAAGCTACAAAAAACATTTATACATATAACCCAAGGAGCTATAATTGATTCAACCCATAAATAACTCAAGTTCACACCCTCCAGGTAGCAGATAAGATATTATTAAAAACGCATCAGATTTACAATTCTCATTGTACCAAAAGGATATTTTCATCAGGTTATAAAACCCGGTGACTTATGGGGTTAGGGCGAGGTCGGGTGAAGGCGGGCAGGTCGAACATTTATCACCCCTAGGATTACACTGACAACGACTTCGGCTTGTTAATGTAACTTTTATGCTTTTTGCGTACGAAAATTTTTAAGTTTCCTTCCTTTTTTTGGTTTTGGGTAATATATTTATTTAGTTTTTAGATGTGTGATTTATTTGGAAACAAAATATTTAGAATATAATAATATAGCGCAAGACACTCTGTCCCCCAATTTGAAACGAAAACAATTTAAATATATTCAGAAAATCTTATTATTGATTCGAAAGAAATTGGTCTATTTCTTAAATCTCGATATTATATATAATGGAGAGAACAGAGTCACTTAGCACTTGGTGTAAGGTGTTCTGCCCACATCGCAATACACGCTAGATGCACTAACCTAAAATAAAGAAATAATAACTCAAGCTGACATGATAAACTTTAAACCCAACAATCAAGAACAGCACCAGCGCGCACCGCGACGTAAACACGACAAATAAAACGACATTTACTCGAAAATAAAATAAAAAAGGCGACAAAGCACCGGCTGACTGCATTTAACAGTGTTGAATATTCATAAAGATAAACAGAAATTTATGCGCTCGTAAACTCGACGATAAAGAAAGTTGTTTCATAGAATGTTTCGTCGCCATTTAATAGCTCCGTGCTATGTGGGTCTGTGGGTAGATTTGGCAGATGAGATGTAAGTGTGAGTGGGGGTTTGAGTGCTTTTTTATTTCGTTTTAAGTGTGTTCTTATAAGTGTATACGTTTATACACTTATGTTTGAGTGTGAGTTTCGCTACTCAACGCACTATTTGGTAAATTAGGCGGAAAATTGAGAACGGCGTCTTAACACTATATTTCTTCTGCAAGCCCTATCCTATATGTATATAACGAATGAATGAATGAAATAAAAAAATCTATTTCTAGCTCAACATCTCCTTTGTTAATCAAAAACAACAGTCAAAACCACAAACGGGAACCTAGTGTTCCTATAAAACCTATACAAACTCAACAATAGGTACCTATAGAAGGGTAGAAGCGACAACGACGCTAGAAGGAGACCGAGAGCGAGGTGTCAAGTAAGGGAATGAATTTGTCAGCCGGTGATTCTTTGTGGCGCGCCCCGCCATACATCACCCGCGTCGGTTGTGCTCGACGGAACAGATTTTGGTGTTATACTGGTAAAAGTATAAAATAATATTATATTATGTTAATTTAGCTTCTGAGTTTTTTCGCTTAAGCATCTTGTAAGTTTTGTTATCTTTTTATCTTTTTTTCAGCTTCACAAATAAGCTCGTTTAACTTTTCACACAACACACTATATACGGGTATGCTGAGGCAGTCGTATTGCAGCAGCACTCTCTGATGACAGTTAAGGGTTCCCATTCTTATCGGAAATAAGTTATTTTCTCCTAGCGTTGGTAACTATATATGTTAACACTAGGTTCCCGCTACCTTCCCTATCCTATTATATGAAGAATACAAACAAATAAAACTATATATGCGAGAAATAAAATATTCCAGTAACCACAAGCACTGTACCGTGTTACATTTAGCGTCCGAAAGATTTATCGTGTGATGTACAACTTCCTTCATAAAACACACCCGCGACTCCGTCCCACTGGGTGCCACTGTGCAACGCCTTATATCATTCTTATTTCTAACCAACCCAACGGAATGCTGATATACCAGTGGAGATATAATTTAGAGAGGGCAGAGAGTTAGTGTTTTGACACTCCGTTATATAGTCCGCCAATTAAGGGAAATTAATTTAACATAGTACATTTTTTGCGAACTGGAACAGAGAAACTTTAGTTTAATAGTTTAACTTAATGGTGTTTGTATCATAGAAGGATAATAGTGTTAAGACATTCCGTTCCCTACTTTCTGCCCAATTATCAAAACAATTATTAAGAGACGGAAATCACTCTACTCACTCTTTGCCTGTTACCAGAGCGTGTAAAAAAATTTCGTTACCTCAAGTGGGAATCGAACTTCACAACACATTTACAATCTAATGCTGTAGAGGCAACAGCTTTTATTCAACAAAGACCCTGAAATAAAACAAATAGTTACAGTTAGTTACATCTACAAACATAAATCTAAACTGCGCGTCATTTCCTTCAAGTAAAATATGTTGCTTGTTGGAAATCTCAACGGAGTTTACTCTTTTTTTTGGCCGGAAAGTCGTAAATCTAGGAGATAGGCAGAAGGTCGAAACGGGGTCCCTCAAGGAGACAACACTTGAACATTGGTCCCCAAAGGATATTCGATTTAGTGACTGTTGACTTGTCTGTGAAGATTGATGAGATAATGTTATATATTTTTGGGTAGGATTAAATTTACTTATGTGTAAATTAAGGGTTTCTTTATGTATATTCTTTATTTATAAAAATGCCAGGTGGGGCCAGTCGTAATGCAGCGGCGGGTTGTGGGTTCGATCCCCACTCCTTCCCCACATTCCGAACAATTTTTGTGACATTATATGTTGAGCGGTGAATCATAACGCCGCGTAATGACTGCGACGTCTTACCTGAAGAAGAGAAACTAATTCTTCCGAGTAGTTGTAGTAGTTCAGTTTCCATACATAATAAAAAAAAATATTATTAGATTATACACTTACAGTGGGTAAAAAAACTATTTGCACACCCTAATTTTTAGATGATACATCTACAAAAAAACAGAATGCTTTTAGTTAATTATTGTATTTAATAGCTTTATCTATATATAATTCGAATTGGTTAATAAAATTTCTCAGAAAATAGAAATTAGAGAATGAGACGGTATAAACACATATTTTAAAGTCAAATAAGTATTTGCACACCAACCGGCTTGTACGTATTTTGTAAAAAAAAATAATAAATGAAATGAAAGAAAAGACACTTAATATTTTGTGTGCATTTCATTAGCATCAATGATGGCTTGCAATCTCCTTGGTATCGATTCCAATAATTTGGACGTTGTTTAAATCGAGATTTGAGCCCATTTCTCCACCAAAGCACCCTTCAAATCATTTTTAATTAACAATTTCATTTTCCTCAAATTTTAATCCAGCAGATGCCATGAATTTTCAATTGGGTGGATGTCTGGCGTTTATAGCGGAGGTTTCAGCATTCTACGGACATTGTACATCACCTATTCCTTAGGTTTTCATAGCTGTATGCTTAGGATCATTGTCCTACTGAAAGTAGTATGTCTCACTTACGCCTAATTTCGATGCACTGCAAGACAAAATATCGCGCAACACTTTACCGTAATCTACTGCTTTCATTATTCCTTCGATAAAAGCCAAGTTTCCCACACCATTTGCTGTCATGCAGCCTCAAACCATCACAAGACCACCGCCGTGTTTGACTGTACTATGCACATGTTTCGCCTGAAGTTCAGTATTTGGCTTGCGCCACACAAATGTTTGTCTGTCTGTTCCAAAAAGATAAAATTTGCTTTCGTCAGAAAAAAATAAAATTGTACCAAAATTCTAAAGGGGTATTTAAGTATTCTTTCGCGAAAGTTAGTCTTTTTGCTATATAGGCCTCACTTATGAAATAATTTTTCCTCGCTGTTCTGCTACGAAGACCACCATTACCCAGTACGTTTCTTACAGTTTGGGTACAGGCAACCTTACCTGAACTTGACGCGATATCATTTGCTAAGCTTTGAGCGCTTGTAAAAGGTTTCTTTTGTACCGATTTTAAAATTTGTCGCCTTTCTCTCGTACTGAGCTTCTTCGGAAGAACGGACCTTTCCTTATTTTCAACACTACCCATTTCTTCTCGGTTTTTTATAATTTACTACACAGTCGAGTAATTTAACTTTAAATTTGACCAGATTTGGCGATAACTTCAACCTTCATTACGGAGTAAAATATTTTTTTCACGCGTCGATAACGACAGTTCAAATTCTTTCGGCATGTTGGCTTCAAGGTTTTTTCTGAACACTAAACAAATGTCTCGTTATTAGAATACGTTTCCCGATGTTCACATGTATACATACAATGTTCACATTTTACCTAAAGTGACAAAATGTCGCGGGAATAACATTGTATCTAGGGAATGGTTGGTGTGAAGTAAAAAAGGTGTTTTTACCATCTAATTTTTTTATTTCTGTTTTCTAAGAACGTTTAACAATCAATTCTAAATATATATAGATTAAGCTATTAAATACAATAACTAACTGAAATCATTCTGTGTTTTTCTAGGTGTAACTTCAAAAAAATTAGGTGTGCAAATACTTTTTTTACCCACTGTACATCATTAGCTTCACTCTGTATTCCTATACATACCTGGACCCTGGACCTGGTATACCTAGGACCCTAATGGTAAGACACCCCGCTCCCTACTTTCTGCCGATTCTTAAGGCATTGCGTGTTGAGCTTCCTTAATGAGGAAATGAAAATATTATTTAATATATTAGTAAACTTCAAAATTTGCTTTTACTTCTAAAAGTGTCAGTATAGTTGGGTACCCGAGTGAGTTATGCCCCCGCATATTACCTTCCCGACCTCAGACAATGTGCGACCCTAAATTTATTACACCAATTCTTTTCAACTTTAAATTGCACTTGTCGGTTGCACGCCACGTATACACTACTTCGTATTTTATTTTATAAGTCGCCATATTTCATATTGGACGATCAATTTTTTAATAACATGATAAATTGAACCTAATAATTGGTTTGAAATATCGAAATTGATTCTTTTAACAAAATCAAATAATGGAACCCTTGAACTATTTTGTTGTTAATATGTCTGTTTGTGTCTGTCTGTATGTCTGTGTTTGTAAATACTAATATCTCAAGTTATCTCAAGCAAGCAGAAATAGAAAAAAAAATGTGTTTCTAACTCAACACAGTCAATGTACGAGCGCTTTCGCTTTGTTTACTGGAATTCACCAAATTATCAAAATCTATAGATGCTTCCCGTTGACATAGATTTAGAAAATTTAGCAGAAGTAAGAAGTTATAGCACAAAAGAAGTAAAAAATCTTTTTAAAAAATTTTCATTCATTTTTTTATGGACGCAAAGTTTAGTTGATCACGTTTGACCGGCCTGTGTTAGTGTTTTAAGTCTTTAATTAAACGAGATATGAAAAGCGAAGTGTCTCAACACTCCATTCCGCCACAAAAGACTTAAAAACCAGGAAACCCATAAAAAAATTACACAAGCATTAAGATCACAATCTTGAAAATGCTTGTTCAAGATATTAAACCGTATCCATCACCATTCATCACAGGAACAAACCGCGGGCTAATCTCCTCTCCCGCTCAGCGACCATATATCAGAGCGAGAGGGCATTTTTACGAGCTCTTAATCAAGAAATATAGGATTGCAGGGCGATTAAGAGAACGCGATTTACCGACGCGCTAATGCAGTCGTTCTGATGATGGGTGGCCTCAGGCCTTTGTGCTGCTATGAGCTTGCTTGGCTGTGTAAATAATTATGTCTTGATATATTGTTGACTAAAGTCTAATGAATGTTTTTGGTAGCTATATTAATGTTATAGAGCTGAAATGTTGTTTGGTGGACGTGCTAATCTATGGAACTATTCGTTTGAATTGAAAAAATTGAAAGTCGATATATCGAGAGAGTCATAAGTTATATTCTATTCGTTATGATCTAACCCACTATACCTGTAGCTATTACCTCATAATTCAAAATCTATCATATGTCATACATAACTCATACTTATTCCTATTTGAAGAGGCCAACGCTGCAGATAATAGTTACGAGTAGTAGAAATATATGGACAAAGTAGATAGGTTATTAGTTATTACGAAATTTAAGATGAGAGAGTTGTGGCGTTGAGTTCGGCCACTCTACACACAATTCCACTTCCAGCTTCTTCCTTTCTTAGCCGGAAGGTGGGGAAAGGAATGTGTTAACACTAGATTCCTAGGTTGCCTGCATACCCTGCTATGTGCGGGATATAGCTAAAAGAAAGATAAAAAATTGTTGAACGTATGTGATTATATTTGGCTTTATTTTAGATGAAAAGACTTTAGAATTCATAGACTGTAAAGAACGGTGAATAACTTTATATAAAAGCGACAACAACAAATATAATTAACACAAGAAATTATACCAAACAGAAAGCACAAATGACATTCAAGCTGCATGTTCTCCTCTAAAGCAATAAAAGTAACGATCTCCATCGAAGGAGTACTCCTCAAAGTTCTCCAACTCTTAGTAGATAACGAACGGTGATATTTCAAAGCCGCTAGTATATCTCCACGACGGTATCAGCCAAAATGTGCCGTTTCGACGCGGTAAGTGCTACAATTTATTATAGACTTTGGTGTTTGGAGTGTTGCGCGAGAGACACTTTGAGAAGCTGTGCTTTTATTGTATCTTCTCTTATTGCTCATTTGGTGCAACAATGACGTATTTTTTGGAAGTATATACCTCCTGCAGGAGAGGCACTCAAAGTTTGTAAATAGCCTTTCAGCATACAGTTACCTACCTTTACAGAACAGGGCAGAGAGTCGTGGCGCAAAGCATCGGACGTAAACACGACAATTGTTGCTTTGTCTCACTTTAGTAACAAGACAAAGTGCTGCGTTAAGATACGCAACCTAATATGTCTCTAAAATTAAGTACCAAATCCTGCAACGGAGTGTCTAAGCACTAAGTTCCCCACTCATCTAAAGTGAGATACGTTCTCACTACCACATCGACTTTCTCTATGCAAAACTTACAGTAAAAGTCCACAAAAACGCTAGCGCCTGTAACTCAAGCTGCATTATTAGTCACAATATTTCACTGAGGGCAGACATTTTTATAGGTATTTAGCGAAAGCGACGCCTCTGCGGGCCAATTTGAAAGTTGTTTGCGCGGCCAATTTACGAGGCGAGTTCATTTGAAACGGTGTGTCCTCGCTTTGTTTATTGGTCGGCCCTTTGGTGCAGTGGTTAGGGAATAGAACTGCTAATTATAGGTTACGAGTTCGAGTTTAGAATCTAGAGGAAGTAGGCCTTAGGATCTTGGCGCAAGGGCACAAGCGTGCAAAGTTTCAGTTTCTTGAACTTATTTATTTATTTTATTTTATCAAAGAAAAAATATTTTCAATTTAAATTTGTAGTTCATTTCATACAAAATGAGCAAAACTATAGGATGTACGATCTTACCGTTGATCTACAATCATGAAATTTATATGAAATTCTCCTAAATATGACATACAAATATCTCGATATCATAATCTCTTGATACTATTGTAACATATTTACTTAAGCTAACAAACATAATATGTTTTTATTTAACGCGACACTCGCCACCGTCGGTAGTCCCGGAGGGCACCTCAAGGCCCCGCTATATTTTCGGCATCACATTATAGTCCCGGCGGCTGCAACGGTACACTAAGTAAATTCATTCTTCTATATGCGATAATATAAATCGAATTGGACGTGGTATATGGTGATAAGTTCTACGTCTATATTAAAAAATAAAATATATTTAGTTTTATGCTTTTTTTCGCATAGCAGAGTAGGCAAAGTTAGTGTTAAGATACTCCGTTCTCATAGTACCGCCCAATTTTGGAGATAATGCATATTGAGTAGCTTAACACAACGCCACGCCTTGTCTTGTTACCAGAGAGACAATCCCCCTGAATATTAATTAAGCCCACAGCCGTCAACAAAGACTACGGATATTTTATTAACTTCAATAAATAATAGTAAAATAATTATATTCCCAATATATATAAAATAATAACACTACTAGGTACATAATATAAAACACAATATTTTTACGTTTCATAAAAAAAATGGTATCGGCGTCGATTTGGCATCCCGAGGGCGTATCATGTTTTTATAGTCTCTTATGCGAAAGTAAAAATTCCATTAGAGTGTCGATTACTCTCGTGGTGTGATAGCATTGAATACGATATTTATAGGTCGTGAGGGTTTTATAACATTGTTATAGCAAATATTAAGATATTTTATTTAATTAATTGTAGAGATTTTGTGGAACTCCGTACGTAATTGAAACTATTGAATATTCAAAAGAAAATATCTATCCGTAACTGAGTTTGATATAAAAGAAAACCGAATTTCGTATAATTTCAGACATTAATGAACTTTAAATAAGTCTTATTTGAGAAGTTTTAATTTTACCTGATCGAACCGAAATACTAGCGCTTAATACGGACTAGTGAAAAGTATGATAAACTTTTAGTACTAGAAAAATATGAACAAAATTCATTACGCAAAAAACAATGTTTAATACAGTCAGCGGGGCTAAACACTGGCAAACTTCAATTTGAACAATCCTATTTCCACAAAAAAGAAGCAAAATCTAAAACTTAAATTTTAAAATATATAACATTATGGTATTTATCCTATTATTGTACAAAATAAGTACATATATAATGAAGCACCATAAAATATGACGATAGTCGACACGCACGTCACAAGCGACCCCTAAAATGTTATAAAATATATCCTAGTGACATTTCAGGAAAGGTTTACTATTTCCTGTAGGTTAAAATGATACTGGTAGATTTAAAATATACAGAAATAACATAAAAATTATAATTTTGTTGAAGAAAACATAGTGAATTCGCTACGGAATTTACTTTTTAGGAATTTAATTAACTAATAACACTAACCAAAAAATTTCTGTCAAAAAAATTATAGACATATTTTTCTGTAATTCCTTTATATTTCGCAAAATACTTATTAAACCAATTTCAGAACACAACTTTGCCACTATATAGATAATATATTTGAACAAGCAAACCAATCGTTGTAAATAAAAAAAACGTTTTTAACTTAACATAATATTTTAAATTTTAAAGTTAAATTACTTTTTTACAGTTGATAATCATGTACAGATAAAAAAAATAATAAAACCAAATAACAATTTTCATCACTTACATACAAAAAGGTACGTTCAGCCTACTTGATTTATAAAACATATTCAATCTAATAAAATGTAATAGTAGGTATAAATAAATTCAATAAATATAATTGAATTAATTTAAAAATTTGTAGTAACTATTATTTTAAAAAATGACAAGTGATTACTATTTCAAGAAATGGAAAAAGACACTTGAAAAATTACGAAGTCTAACTGAACTTGATATTGAATATCAGGTATACAACCCGCTCGTAGCAAAGAATTATTTTCACACCGCCACTCAACAGCAGTTTCTCGATGCTGAGAGGAAAGTGGAGAACCGAGTGTCTTAACACTAAGCTTTCTTTACCTACCCAGATGTATGCGGGATATAGAGTGAATCAACAAAAATCTTGTTACAGACTACAAAAGCTCACGACCAGCATTTATGCGAGGCTGCTCACCGCTTAAACAGTATTCTTGTAAACTATATAGTGATATATAACGATGCCTCGGACTGCCTACAGCACAACTTACAAATTCAGAAAACTGAATACATTTATGATGTCGTAAAAACTGTTGAAGCTAGGTAAATATATTTCATAATTTTCTAAAGCTAAGCAGGAGATGCAATCCCAGCGTATAATTGCTGTATATAAAAAAAATCTATTTAATTCGATTTCGATTGACTCATAAAAAGTAATAACATGATACTTTTCCACCCCCAACGTCTCTCAAATAAGTAAAGCATGTTTAGATGCGCGAATGTTTCCCTTCTTTTCTCTTTTATTCCCCTTTCTTAACATATATACGTAGAACCTTTATTAGGATTATAGAACTCAAGGAACAGCTAAGGAAACTAGAAGGCGCCTACTACCAACTACTGAGCAATGGGTTAACAGAACAAAAGCTCACACCTTATAACGTAGAATTCTCAAGTGTCACTTCGAAATATGAAAGGCCGGAAAATGTAAAAATAATGATAAAAGAAGCTTTCGAGAAAGCTAAAGAAATAAAAGAAGAAAGTATTCAAAATTCCGAAACAATCTTGCAAGGTAAGTCTTACTAAGCGTTGTGTCTTCTCTCGAGTTTATTTTTTTTTTAAGTTCACACTGAATCCTGAAAATAGCACGTTAGGCAAAGGGAACCTGGGTTCCGTTCTCCACTTCCTGCCCGATTCTGAAGGCTTTACATAGGCTCGAGAGCAAATTAAAATAATACATAATATTTAATTGTCTCGATTGGGAATCTAACCCACAACTTGCCGCTTATACAGTCGCACGTTGGTGCCACTGCACAACGACAGGCAACGTGGCCTGAATAATGAACGTAACGTAATATTACGCATATTCTAGTGCATACTTAACTATATGAAAATACACTTATCCTGTTTAATTCTTAGAAACTGATGAACTAAATGAAGATTTCCTACAAAATATCAAATGGTGGGAGGATAACAATGAACAAAAAACCGAAGGGCCTCATGGTATTAACATGACAGCGATTTATGAGGTCAAAGAAGTAATTTCAGAAGAGACCTTGGAGAGAAATAAGCTAATATCACTAATACAGGCACACGAAAGAACTAGGTAAATGTATTCTACTAGAAGAAATTCAAATAATAGCTTAAATTATTCATTTATTCCATTTAAAAACCGTCTTGGCGCAGGGAGCAACTGTGACGCGACAGTTGTGGGTTCGATTTCTTACTGTGTATAACACGCAAGTAAAGTTAGATGAAAAAATAGTTCTAACATTTTACTATATTCAACAGACAAGTCATAAAAAACAATATTCAACGAAATCAAAAGAGGGAAATTTGGGAGAAGGAATTAAGAGGAACTTTAAATCCACCCTCACCGCTAGCTCTAAGAGAAAGGAGTGCACGATTGATCCAACGAGTTTTAAGGTATTAAAGAAAATTATAATTACATAAACACATGGATTTTATGTTTATATATGAAATAGTGCAAGCATATTGTCTTTTTAGAAATTACTTTGAAATAAAACGTAACAATATAAAAAATTGCAAGTTGGATGAAAAATTAAATATAAATTTATGCAATTTCCCCGAATATATAGATTTGGAAAATGTAAAACAGGACCTGAAGGTTGTATTTAATATATCTATGTAGAATTTGATAAAAGATATCTGGCAGTTGCCGACCAAAGGTCAATAAATTTCATGTTTCTTTTTTTTGAAACCTGTGACTCTTGAAAAACGTCAAAAGCGACCACTAAGCCATACGTAATTTTCAAGGTATTTTAAAGTTTTTATTTATTACCTAAATGGGCGTAATTTTTTAAAATCTATTTTTTTATTCCCATTGATAATTTACTATTCTTCTCAGCATTTACTTTAATCTCGGAGAAATAAAAACAATGACTAAAGGACTTATTTTGTCTTTACTATTTAACTTATAATAAACACATTAAGTTCAATAAAATCTACTTTCCCTCCAAACACTCCCCAGATGATGTCTGACACAGTTATTAATATCATTTCAAATATATAGAGCAAAGAAAAGTACACTAAGCTATATAAAGAATACCATAATCAGTGGGAACAAGACTGTAAAAAATATAAACAGAACTACTTAAAAAGAAATCATGACGACATTGCCGAACATTATAGAGACTACATAAGACATTGGTTCCAAATATGGTAAGGAATTAAGTTAATTTTAAACTTGCATGTTGAGTGATGGAACTTAACGCCGCGTTAAGTCTTATAACAAGAGCGAAATATAAAAATATTCTTTCTCCAATGGCTCAACTTTGTATTGATTATATACATATATATTTAACTTTATGTTTTATATAATTTCCAGGCATGAAGAAGTAAATTACTTCTACAATATACCCAAAGAGAACGAGGGTGGGATCTCTTTAATAATAAAAGAGGAAGTACCGACACCATCAGAATGGCTTGAGAAATACGAAGCGTATATAGAAATGAAGAAGGCTAATAAAAATAAAACAGCGTACCAAGTATATAATATTTTTTTAATAAATATCCTTTCCACTCATCAAAGGCCTAACTGTAAACGCGACGGTCGTGATTTCGATTTCCACTTGAAGGAAAGAAAAAATATTATTTCTTCGCTCTGCTATAAAGACAAACGCGGCGTTGCTTTACGCCGATCACATAGTGTCTTGATAGTCGGACAGAAAATGGGAAAAGGAGTGTCTTAACTCTAGTTACCCTCTGCCTGACCTATTTTGCGTAAAAGTCAAAAATAAATGAAAATGTACATCCTTTTTTTTCAGTTATTAAGCTCCTTGATAATATTTCACTATTCTTGCCAAACTTTTCAAGCAATAAGTAGTAATTTATTTGATAAGTTTAAGTACGAAAGTTTTCATATAATTTAATGAAAGTTCATTGCAATACAAAGTGCTATCACAACGGTTAAATCTTTTGGGTTTTCAGTACCTCATTACTGTGGCTTGCCTTCTAGATTATATATTTATTTATTTTAAATATAAAATGAATAATATTAATATGAGTCTAGACGCTAGGTTCTCTTTATCTGTCTATCTATTACACAACAAATTTCAGCTGAAAATAGAAAGACTTGCAGCAAAAGAAGAAGAAACTGCCATTAAGAAAGAAATGTTAAAACAAAAGAAATTAGAGGCAGAATTACTTAAAAAAATCATGAAGAACCCAATGTTACACCCGGGATATAATTATCCTACGTCGAAGAAAACTGATCATATTATAGAGGTTGATTTATTTACGAGTACATCTCAATGTAGATTAAAATAACTATAAAAACAATATCAATTAAAAATCAAAAATCATCTTCACACTGTATCCCGCGCTCAGCAGTTAGACACTCCGTTCTCTACTTTATTTTGAAGGCATTGCGTGTTGAGTGGCGGAACTTCACGCCCTTGCCTCGATACCAGAGCGAAGAAATAAAAATATAAATTTATATAAATATTTCATTTGCTCGAGTGGGGATCAACCCCCAACCAATCGATTTTACCAGTCAGTGACCTCTGCGCCACGACTGGCCTCTATCAGTTAATTATTACAGCTTATTACTTTATCCAAGAATATTTAAAGAATATTATTGCTATTGTTATTAATAAGACTGTTTTGGGTTCGATTCCCATAAAAAGGGTTGAGTTTTTTTGATTTTCCTCGCTCTCCTAATATTACATACTTTAATTTTTATTTTTATTTAACATATATTCTAACAGGCTATAGCCTTGTATGCCAAAAATTGGAAAGAATTAGATAAAGAAGAGAATCTAAATATAAAAGAAAAATACAATAAAGTTGTAGACCAGGAAAGAATATGTATGGAAGCTAAGATTGGAATTTGTGAATTCGTTAATGATGATATGAGGTAATTATATACTTATATTTTTAAAAAACTTCACGCGTTTTTCTTATTAATATTAAATATAATATATAATTTAGAGTGGAGTTGAATATATTAAAAAAAGCCTTAAAAGAAGATTACAAGAACAACGAAGAACAAATGCCAGAAGAAATAAAAGAAAAGAAACGTAGAGCGAAGAAACGAGGGAAATTTCACTTTAAATTAGCAACAGAAGATACCTGTGAAAAATTAACTGTAAAAGAATTTAAATGTTTCGAAAATATTTTAAAATTTTAAAGTGTTACTGCATACTTAGGAAACAATACAAATTTTATACATTTTCAAAAATGTTTTAAAGTATAAAAAATTAAAAGTGAGACCCGAAGCTGCGCCTCTTAGAAACCGCACGAGTGCTCTATTCAATTAAGTTTCATTATTCTAATTGTAATGTTTTTGTTTCCTTAGTGTGTCAATAGAACTTTAAAAAATATTAAAAACTTATCTGACTACTAAGCCATACGTTCTCATCAAGTTACGTCGAAATTCTTATATGCTTGTTATAGGTTATTTATATTGTTAGCATCTCTATAGAGATATTAACTGACGTTTAGTATTTTTACGTCATTTAAAGGATAACTATTTGCAAAAAAACATACAGTCGAATTGATAACCTCCTTTTCTTCCAGAAGTCGGTTAAAAAATATAAATTAATTTTCATAAAAAATAATATTTAATATTAATATTTAGTTATTTCTTTAAGGAACTCGCTATAAGAGGACACCTGAAGGATTATCCACAAACAGAATTGGAAGATTTTCTTGGGGATATGAACTACGCCGGCCCTGACCTCAGATGTGACTTACAGTAATACTGAAGACTGAATTGAAACCTATCATTTTTTTAAGTTTTAAAGAACATTAGCTTTATTTCTGTGATTTTCAGACAAGCTCTTTATTTCGGAGGAGAATTTAGAGCTCTTTGGTGGGAAATGTGTAGAGATGCGCTTCATGGCTTTAGACGAATATTGTTAGTGGGGCCCGAGCAGACTGGGAAAACAACACTAGTACATATAATGGCCACAGTGAATGGTATGTGTATGGAGAATCTTTGTAACTATAAATTCATTATTCATAATTTATCCATCTGTCTTCCAACAAATCACCAAAATTATTTTGGTGACTTCTTTGAAGACGTTGAAGCGCAGCAACACACTCAAACTACATACACGACTGTTGTGGGTTCGATTCTCATTCGAGGAGAAATCATTATTTCTTTTTTTTATTATTTTTTCGTCTTGCTGGTAAGACGATAAAGCACGGTGGTGAGTTTCGCCACTCAACACGCAATAATTCCAAAATTGGACGAAATATGGGAATATTCTTTTTAAGTTATTTCTTTTTTATCAGATGCCACCTTGTACGAGATAAATCCGTGTCAAATAGAGATAGAAAATCAAAATACGGAATATTTACAGCAACTAGTCAACGCTATAGCAGATTGTGCGAAAATTACACAGCCTTCGATAATTTACATTAAGCTCGTCCACAAACTATATTATTCTAAGGTATTTTTTAAAAGATTTACTTATAATAAATTATTATTTTAAAAATCAAAAACCCGCTGATGGTTCCATCAGCTACCTTCCGGCTCCAGCACCAGGTGTCACCATCAAGTTTGATGATGATACAATTATTACAAACGGGTTAAATTCAGTTTCTTAGATTTTGTTTTATAGTTTCACAATAAAATAAATAGAGATAAATCGACCTAATAAAATATATATTTTTTGTTATCATTTTGATTTGGTGAATTGCGAATTAGATATTAGATAGATATGTTTTGTTTATATAATAAGATTTCTTTTTCAGGTGCCTCCAAATGAAGCTTATACGAAATTCGATTTAATAAAACGCTTCTTTACCAGAAAATTATTCAAAAAGTTCAACAAACACGACAAAATTACTATTATTGGTGAGAACGATGATGCACAAGCAATATACTTTCTTTCTAATATATTAAAATTTCTTTCTACTTTCAGGCAGCTGCATAGAGCCCTGGACAGTTAAAAGCAAGCAAATATTAAAAAAATTCCCTCATGTCCTACTTCTACCTGAAACAAATTATTCTACTGTATATCTTATTTTAAGAAAATGGATGTTAAGGTGACTTATTATAAGTAAAACAATAAATACATGTTAAAACTAACTATTTTCTGCGGCTTCTTTCGGGTGATCAACTGAAAATAATTAAGAGTTAGTAAAGAGTAAATGATAATTTAATCTAATGGGCATGGATTGTCTTAACACTAAGTTCTTACATTCCCTCTGCCTATGCTATGCAATAAGAATACAAAATATTAATATACACCTATTATATAAATATTAATTTGCAGCAATCGTATTGTACCAAGGGATTTAAATATAAATTCTTTGGCGTATTTACTTCAAGGGTATTCTTTTGGCTATCTAAAACATTCGTTGGAAAAGTTTCTAACAGCTGATCGAATTACGAGGTAAGTTTTTGATTAGTATTCTATTTTTTAAACAGACTCACAGTTTGCAGTGGTCGGAATAACTAAAAATAAAGAATAATAATATTTTATCACTCTTTTCTACACATTCTGACTAAAACATGTACGAATTATTATTTAGTATTTTATAAAAAGTTAATTTGATTTGTTGCAATAGAATAGCGGCTTTCGGACTGCGACCCCAAGATATTTATAATTATATACTAGAAGATAATAATGAAAGTAAAATCGTAAGTACTATATTTTCCATATTTTGGTGCTAAATCCCGCATGTAGGAGGGTACGCAGAGAGACCAAGCAGCAAGACATTCTATTCTACGTTTTTCATTTGAAATCAAAATATTGTCTAACGGAACTCAATACTGCACTTTGTCTTATAAGAGTAGAAAAATGAAAATAATTAATTTTCCTTGACCTTTGGGTCCCATTCCCCGTGATTTTTGGGTTCCATTCCCACTAGGGGAAAAAATTATCGCTCTAGTAACAAGACGGAGTTGAAAGTCGCCACCCAACACGCATTGTCTCAAAAATTAGCTAGTGCGTGAGGGATGAGGGGTGTCTTAAGATTAGACTGGTTAACTCAGCGTGAAGCTAGAAACATGGCTTTTTTTGTTTTTCAGGATTACAATAGATATATCAAATGGTATACAGACAACACTCATTGGGGTAAATTAGAGATAAAAAGTCTAAATGAGAAAATGGAATTCAAGATTCTTGTTCAGAAATGGGAAGAGAAAACGAAGAAGAAGAAAAGAAATAAATAAATAATACCTTTTTGTATTTTGAATAAACAATATTTATTTAACCTAATAGTACAATACCCTAATAGTTGCAGAAGATTTTTTAAAATTTATTTAATTCCTCTATTTTCACTTGTGTAAAAATTTATACATATAGCAATAATAAAAAGCATCACATGCCATTATATTTTGTAAGATAAAATCACAGCTATCTATGAGAGATTTTTACATTTTTTCTGAACATTACATTAATTCCGAGACCTTTAGGACTAGACAGAAAGAGTCCAAATATAAAAAAATATTAAAAAATTGAAGCACATTTCCAAATAGAAATGAACCAACAACCATAATATTTATAAGCACATCCCAATTGCGGTGACGGTGCGTCATTAACATTACGATTTAAATTGGACCCGCGCAACCCGAAATTTAATTAAAATAAAGTAAATAAATAAATAAAACCACATATAAAAAAGGGTTACATAATATTCCCACAATAGGCTACGAGGATAGGCAATACAAATACTGTTAGAGGGTATGGAGTGTCAATTATAATTATGGGGGGACTGTAACGCTGATGTAGCTCGTTTAATACTTTATTGCAAAAAATGTATACTCGTATATGAATGAAGGGTTTTTGGGTGACAATCTTTTTAAATAATATACATATGTATTTGATTAGAAAAATTGAATTATTTTTTAGCCTCATGCGCTATCCCCCACATGGCAGGGTAAGCAGAGGGGACATGGGAACCTAGTGTTAAGGCACTCCGTTACCATTAATATACTTCCATTCCCCAATTTCCTGCAAATTCTGAAGGCATGCATGTTGACTGGGAGACCTCGATGCCGTGCTTGCCTAGTTAGTAGTTACTAGTGCAAGGAAATCATATCAATTAAATATTTCATTTCCCTGAGTGGGTATCGAATCGACATCCATCACTTTTTGCAGTCACACGCTTGTGCCCCTGCGACGCGACGGCCATAAATTATTAAATATTAGTACTTATAATTCCGTATATCTAGCTAAAACCATGGCCACCCTAAGCTACATACCCTTTTAATATTACGTGGCATATTTGAAATTAATTCGAGTTCAAATAACCAGCAGAGTGCGGCTTAATTATTATTTGAATTTTCTCTTCTTGTATCATTTACATACTGTTTGTTAATATTTCTTTCGGAATGGGAGATGAAAGATTTACTTTTTTATTTTTAATAAAAAAAATAATATTTTATATTATTATTTTATAGTAAGTTCTAACGTTATTAAATTGACTTACAAAACAACAGCTCTAATCAATGATGGATTAAGACACCCCGATTCCATTAAGTCACGGTACTGTCCTCCACTTTCCTCCAAATTCTTGAGGTATGGCATGTTAAATGGCGAAACAAACGCCCCACATTCCCTCGTTACCAGAAAAGATACTGAAAATATTGAATATTTTCATCGTAACCCCGAGTGGGAATCGAGCCCACAGCTATCGATTTGATATAAAAGGAATATGTTTAGAATATAATTTTTGACACTACCAAATCTCATACTAAGAGGTATGAAAACTATTTTATATTAAAATGTTTATCATAAGTATATTATAATTTATATGTTTATTATAAGTTATATGTCTAGCTTCTCGATCTACGAGAATATTCAACGCACCAAAAGTATAGAAGAAACAGTTGAAAAAAAACATATATATACAACATATAAAGTATTTAATTTATTAGTCATATAAAATTTAAAAATATATTGAAAATTTTACCCGTATAAAATTATATTGATATGTTATATGTATATGGCATCTAAACATTACTTAAACTTTAGGAGTATTTGTAAAATATTTTAAATGTAAATGAAGTCCAAATAAAAGAAATCCAAATAACGAATTCTTAGTACTCTATATAACGTGACATTGGCGTGGTTATTAGTTTTAAACTAGCAAGAGAAGAACGTCATAAATTAAGAACAAAACAGAAGATTTATAAATAGAAACGACAGTTCTTCTTTCAAGCGTTTTAGATAATCATAAATTGACAAACGAAAGAGATTGATAGAATACATACCATAAGCGACCCAACCCAACCTATGGATTTAAACAGTTTAAATTATTATTATAAAAAAAGTTTCTCAAGTAAAACATTTGTAAAGGTCTACAGACATTAATATTTCTGATTTATTACAATACTAATAAAATGACAAATACCCACGAGCGTACGCCAAAAATTAAAAAAAAAACAACCTTTTTTCAGACCTCTTCATATCACATATCATATTAGTGGTAAAGTACTTTTATAAAAGCCTCAACGGGCAGACGTCATAAATACAAAATAAATTATAAATGCCTTCCCAAATTAACATTTACACGTCTAAAGTTGTAACAACCAATCTACTTACTATTCTTTAACTTTCTTCAACTTCAACGCATTATGAAAAATAATTTATAATGTCTTCACACGACACACATACCAATTACAAATTTCACAATATCAGCTAAAGGCTTCACCACACGAACATTCTAATTTTGAAATTCAAACAATCAACTAATAAAGGCCTCAACAGACGCACCATCAAAATTCAACCAAAACATCCTTCATAACATTCTAATTTTGAAATTGACAACGACTATCAAAATATAAAGGCGTCACCAGATGTATAATCCAAATTCAGCAATTCAGTATTCATACATTAAACAACAATGAATAAAGGCCTCAACATACAAACACTCCGCTAATAAAGCCTCAACACTCTACACTGCGCGTTGCACTTCTCCCGCCGCGCGTTTCCCGCTGTTCCCGTAACCCGCAGTTTTGCGTGCAAGTCGGGGTCCGCGTGCAAGTCCGCTTGTTGGAGGGTCCCTGCTTGAACGTAGCCAAGCACGTTGGGCACGTGTTGCTTTATTATGCGCGCTCGTTCTTGCGATACTTCTTTTTGCCTGTTTTATAAAAATATTATGTTACTTATTCATTTGTGTACATACATATTTTAATAACCTTAACGTAATGTTCTTTTCCTCGATTCCCACTCAGGACAAAGAATTATTATCCTCGTGCTCTTCTATGACAAAGCGCGGCATTGAGTTCATTCACAACTCATTGCTCATTGAGTGGCGAAACATAAGGCCACACTTCGCTTCGTTGAGTTGTTAATTGTCAAATTCTGTTTATAGCACATATTTAAATTTAAATTGACTTAGTTACACAAAGTATGTTGTTCTTTTCGCATTTTTTAATTCTTTATTTAATTTACACTCACATTACCGAACTGTAAATCTAATAGTTATTACGTTTACCACTCACCGCGGAAAATTAATATTTAAACTATTTTCACTTTCTCTCTGACAGACAAAACGCAGCGTTGAGTTCTGCCACACAACACATATCTCGATAATGAGGCACTCCTCACTATACAGAATTTCTTAACGCTATATTCCTCTGCCTGCTATATGCGGAATAAAGCGTGCGACTAAAAAAAAACAAACAATTAATTCATACCAATCATTGTAACAATCATTGACATATTTAACTCGACCTTCCTCCATTTTCTGTTCCCTTTTCCTTCTTTCAGCGTTATCTTGTATTTGTTTTCGCAATTCTACTGAATATTGTTGTCTCTTTTCTTTATTTTTGCGTTCTTTTTCTATTTCTTTTTGCTCCTCCGCCGCCATTTTTGTTTCAATCTAGAATTATAATAATTAATTATTAACTGATGCGGTCATTTATATTTATATATTTTCTATGTTACTAAGAAATTCCATCTGTCACAGTTTAATATCTTTTCAAACACTTTTTTTTTTATCTAATTATTTTTACCAGAAAAGATATTATGAATAATCAATGTAATTTAATTGAATTGAAGTGAATGTAATTTATAAGAAGTGAAAACAATAATTTTTATCTGTTTGTATGGGCGTTTGTCCACGCTTATAACGGAAACCGGGTGTCTTAACACTCCGACTCCCTGTTCTCAGGTTCCCTCTGCTTATACTGCGGAATACAACATGAAATTTAAAAAAGAATATAAAGGAAAGACAAATCAACCAACACTCTTCCTAAACTCCGCTTCCCTATATCTCATTTCCTTCTCCATTTTCTTCTTGTTCTCCATTTGTCCCATCAACGACGTTTTAGTGTCAGCTTTGACACGTTCAAACTTATCCTTCTCTTGGACATCGTCTAGAAAGTTCTTTTCTAAAAGCTCTTGCTCTTGGAGAAGCTTTATTAGGTTTTGACGTTCTTCACGCGCTGCCTGTAAAACATATAATTTAGTTAAGTGACGGAACTAAACATTGCGATAATACGTCAAACAGTAAAAATATGAATTACTATATGAAAAAAAATCAATTGAAGTCAGTCGTGGCGCAGGGGCACAAGCATGTGACTGTAAACGCGACAGGTTGTGAGTTCAATTCCCACTCGAGGAAATTACATATTTATTATCTTCATTTCTTCGCTGTGTTGTCGAGGTAGAACTCGGTGTTGTGTTACGCAACTCAACACTCTATGTCAGAATTTAGCGGAAAGGGGTAACAAAAGTATTTTGATGGAAACAAAATATTTTAAAGTTACCAGGTTCCCTTTCCTTACATTTTTTACCTTTTATATGAGCTATACACAGGTGCTATACAGCATGAAAATAAAAAATATATAATATTAGTATAATCTTAACAAGTAAGTTTTTTATAAAGAAAATTCTAGTATAACAATAGTAAGCTATTTTAAAACCAAATACCTCATCTGCTAAAATCTTGGCGGCAATTTTCTGATTTATTTCTTCCTTTTCTTTTACTTTTCTTTCCCTTTCTGCAATACTGAAAATTTACTTTTTAATTTAATTTTTAAATAACAATATATAGACTAGCTTTGTCTTCTATTACTACTGTTCTACTAGTTTAAATGAAAGCACAGTTTTAACTACTCTATCTCTCTCTATCTAAAGAGATTTTGCCAAAAATGAAATTTTTGTGATTTTTTCAAACAAAATAAATATTAATATTATGAATGTAAAATAAAACTCCATTTAATAAGAAGGTCGCACATACACAGAAGCACCAATCAAAGCGACAGCATCGCACACGCGTCATTTTCTGTATATTCCTCCTCATATATAGTTCCTCTGTATATTATTAATTACATACTTAGGTTGAAATATCCATTAAGTTTTGCCGCAGGGGCAAAAGCGTGTGACTGCAACGCGACGGTAGTGAGTTCCGCCTCTCTATACGCACTGCCTCGAAAGTAAGGCGGAAAATGGGTAATGGAGTGTCTTATCACCAGGTTCCCTCTGCCTACCCGATATGCGGGAAACAGCAAAAACTTAAAAAAAAAGAAAAGGTATGCTTACATAGCAGAACTTCTATCTGAAGCAGCCTTCAGTTGTTCCTCTATTTTCCTCTCTTCCAATACAAGCATTTCCTTTTGTTTCAACTTCCAAGCTTCTTGTGCCTTTTTGAATGTGAACATTTCGTTGCGCATCTTGTTTGTTTGTTCTTGTTTTTGTTTCAGCTCTCTGAAAAATAAAGTGTAGTTTTCTTTATAAAAGGTAAAATCAATGTCTTGGTAATTATTTTCATGTAGAAGAAATGTGGTGATTGCAAGTTCACTTGCTACACAAGGAAACATTTGTTATATGGATATTTTCAACTTAAAGCTTGGACAGCTTCCATGAAATATATTTTAATACATTTTGTATATCTATGTTCTTTAGTGTGAATAACCCTTTAAAAAAATCCAATTTATTTTTAATCCTAAAGTTCAACAATATTTTTTTTTGCTTACCTCTGATCCTCATCAGCTATGGTCCTCATGACTTCATCCAGCATCTTCTTCTCAATCAATGTGTCTTCATACTCACATTGCTTTTGCATCTGTTTATTTACCAATTGTTGTTGTAATTCCGTACAATATTTCCTACTTTTATCTATTTTAGTTTTTTCCTCATTTATTCTGGCTTCTTTTTCACAGTACTTTGAGTTAAGTAGGACTCTATTTGCTTGTTCCTCTTCAACCTAGAATTTCGTAGTATTTTTTTATATATCACCGGTATCTATAGTATTGCACTTGATATAGTCAGTATACTTCTCAATGTTCGTACAACATTAGTAGTTAATAAATAACACATTATTATAATAATTACCTCTTTATTTGTGCTTACATTCATTATCATTAATAGTTAATAATCAATTCATAACATTTCACCATATACATTCTGAAATGTAATGCTGTCGGCATTACAAAACCAAATCCACATTTATTTCAAATTATATAAAAGGGAGAAGTATCAGTAAGAGGTGAAAAGTAATTTATGTTAAAAGCATACTGTACATAATAATATATCCTATTAGCAGTGTTTATAATATATATTAATAATAATATGTAACAATAGTATATTTCTGTGTACAAATGTAGGAAAAATAAAAATTTAATGTGAAAATTATACAGTGCATATATACATAGCTTCATGCTTTATCCCTAGCGGGGTAGACAGAGAGAATGGAGCGCCAAATGTTACAGTATGTATACAGTACAGTGTATATATTATTTACAAATTTTATAATCCCACATCTAGCAGAGTCAGAGGGAACCTATATAGTGTTAACTCCATGCCACTTGCACCATTCAATTTTTTTTTCAGTAATGGAACTTACAACTGCTGTAATCAACACAATTTGTGCGATGCCTGATCTTATTTGAGTAAAATATTCTTTGAAATGTATATATGTCAATAACGTCATTGATTTTTATGTAAAAATATTTCAAAGGACAAACAGTATCATGGATATAATGCTGTAAAAATAAAAAAAATCCAAGAAAAAATGTAAATAAAATTTCAACTTCCTAAACAGAATTAAAGATAATATTTAAATACCTTATCTTGCAATTTTTTATATTGATTATGTAAAATTTGCTGTTGAAGATCTCTACAAACATATCCAGCTTGCAATTTCTTCATTAGTTCCCTCAAACTTGGATCTCGTTCCCTCAAATAATGTCTTCTAAGAAGTTGAGAGGCTTCCTCATTTTTTATTTTTGCTATTTCAATACCTAAATCTGTTTCTTTTCGAGCCCTTTCATTGACTATTGCCGCATGATCTGTTCTCTGTAACATCCACCGTTGTGTACATTTTCATTATATTTTTTATTTAGAAAAAATAGACAGGTGGAGGGGAAGTGTGACTAACTGTAAACACTATAGATGTAGGTTTGATTCTTACTCAGGTGAATTCATTTTTTAATATTTTAATTTTGTAGCTCAATAAACAGGAGAAAGGGAGATGTTGAATTCATCTCTCAACATGCAATATTTCAGTTCAGTTCAGTTCTTAGTTTATAACGTTACGATCACGCAATATCTCAAAAATAGGAGATAAACAGAATGGCTTAACAGTAGGTTCCATCTGCTTACCCAACTTAATGCGGGATGCAGTGTAAAGCTGAAAAAGAATATAGATAGTAATGATGTTACTTCTTGGAAATCTTTTTCCATTTCAGCTTCCTTTTGTATAAGAGCTAAAGATCTGCCCATCCTTCCATCTTCCATTCGACTGTTTAGCCATTGTATATCCAACGCTCTTTGGTATGTTTCCAACTCCTTACGGCGTGCTTCAGCAATGGCATTCTTTTGAAGCTCAGTTTTTGGTTCCTTAAAAATATAGTTAAGTAATTATGCCCCTTATGAAAGTCTACTTTACGCAATTGAGAAAACAATTGTAGTACCATGTTAAATATTTATTTTAATATGGTATATATTATAATCACAAGTTTTTTTTCCTCAGAAATTAAGTAACACGTAGTATTCGTAGGTAGACAAAAAAATTCAGAACAATTTTTTAAATTTCGTAAACAAAATAAAACGTTGTCAAAATCAGACAACGATTTTGGAATAACGTTCAGAAATCAATATAGTGAAAAAAGCGATCAAATATTATTTAATTAATAATTAACTACATAATACAAGAAATTTAATATTAAATGACATATCTTGTTTAATAAAAAATACAATTTATTTCTTCAATTAGTATTAGCGCCATCTATTATACGTTACAATAAACTAATTATAAATATTTGACAGGTGACATTTAGTCAATTCGCCTTCAGCCGCTTGAGCGTGAGCACCGAGTTCGTGTCGTCGCGCGCAGTACAATCCCACGGCACTTGGATTTTGACGTGTGACAACCACAATTAAAACACAGCAGTTCGTTTCTGTTCCCAAAATATAAGACACTCGGTAATGAAACAGTGATAATGGCAGAAAGTAAAGGTGCGTTAATCGCGAAATCAGTGCAAAAACATGCCGGACGCGCCAAGGAGAAGGTATTTATAGTTTTATTAACATATTTGAAAGTCTCTCAGTTTGTGCTCAAATTCTATGCAAGTGCCGTGAAAGTAGATGTGAGGGCCGGGCAGACTCCGTAACTTAATGTAGGGCTTAAGTGTCGTCGCCGAACATTTAGTTTTCACCTGTTGATTTTAACCTGTAGAATATACATTATAATATTTCCGTAATCCTTGTTTACCGACTCAGCTGACTCGTGACTAGTTTACGCGACCGTCCGCTACTAACCTTATCGTTTCCAGGGTAATCTCTATGCCTATTAATAGTCTCTAATAGTTGAGTTAAATTTGGCATGATAAAAGAAAAACAAGCCTATCAAAATGTAAGGAATGCAATTATTACACAGAAAAAAGTTATTTAATGTTAATTATTAGTTTAGTTAGGCAATGAGCATATCTGGGGGAAGTGTGCCCAATTCAATTTTATAAATAACACTGTAGGTGGCAACCGCCAAGACGATCGGAGACAGTCGCTGTCTGTGGAATCATTATTTCTGCTTCTATTTCTGTGCATGGATACATCAGTCACATATATTTAATTCATTCATTTTAGAATTTTTAATGTAGGTCACATTTTTTTACTTTGTAATTAGTACAAAATGTTCTTAATGCATAGTTAATTAATGCATTTTCTTTAAAAATAAATTTTAAATTGAATTAAATTCTTTATAATTTATAACAAATTTGCATGATATTATGTATTTGTAGGATAATGACCTGAATTGGCAACTGGCCCGGTTTTTCATAATATAAGTATGTAATAACAAAAATAGGGCAGAGATCAATCGTTTTAGATTTTTTTTTTCGAACTTTATATTTTTTACCACATATAATAGGCAGAGGGAACCTAATTTTAAGATACTCCATTATCACTCTTGCTGTCTGATTTTGATTCACTGCACATTATGTGACAAAACTCAATACTGCACATTGTCTATCAGAGTAAAGTAATAAAAATTATTCCCCTAAGTGAGAATTAATTCATTAATAAATTATTAATTAATAGAAGCATTTGTATAAACTAAATATACCAAAAACAGTGTTTTTCTAAAAATATTATTAAACATTTTTGGAAAAACACTGCTATTTGATATAAATATATACTTATATAAAAATCAAAAATATAATGTAAAAATAACAAAAAGCAATTAATCCCCCTTATTCTTAATAAATTATATCAAAAGACATTATGTTCTTGAACAACTTTTACTTTTCTACAAACCTACTTTAATTTTTAAGATTTTTACATATATTCAATATAAATAAAAAAATATTGATAACTGTATATTCATACTTGAATCTTTATAAAAAACTGGATGTAAAAAGATTCTATCAAGATTTATCCTCAAAAGTCAACTCCAAGTAGTAATTAATGCATAACATAAATAAGATATTGCATGTAAACAATAAGCAGTACAATATGCATTAAGTAGTGATGACTTCATTGTGAGATTGTTTGTGTGGATAAATAATCTTGAACCATGCACTTTATATTCATTTGAGGTTAATTTTATTTTTATATTGTGTCCTGCACATTACCTAGAGTTAAGACACTGTTCTCATTAATGTACTTCTATTCCCTACTTTCCGCCACATTGTCGAGACATTGCATATTTAATTCTAAATAGATCAATCTCTCGTAGTATGAATTGAACCTAAAACTGTTGTAGTTTTTTGTATTTTTTAAATATTTTCACATACTGAAATAGGGAGAAAGAACTGAGTCACTAGTGTTAAGTCACGCAGTGCCTTTTTGTTGCTGTGTTTTTCTTAATTAAGTTATTACTTTGTATGAAATGAAGTGAAGTGAATCTGTCCGTCAGTTAATTGACTACATAAGGTCATTTCCTGTGTTCAATACTACTCCCCATCTCCATGCCGTGCCGTGCCATTGTTGGGGTTGATCGGCGGTGGTCGTCAACTACGCTGTCAGTCAGTGGTGTTTGTGACACTGACGACACTGATATTTTTATTAAATGTTTCGAAATCGAATGTTATTGTAATCGAATGTAATAAAAAATTGAAATAGGTTACTGTTAATTTTTTTATTTGGATTCTATATGTGATGATTTATATATAATCGTGGCGTAGAACGAACGTCTCAAATTAGGTTGGAAGGTGGAGAATAGAGTTTTTTAACACTCCCCTCCATCCTCCCTATTTGTTTCACCTTCACGCTTTATATACGGGATAAAACGTGAAGCGAGAATAAAAACAATCTTGTAGACCTCTCATTGTAGCAACTCGTAATAACAATATATGTATTTCAAATAAAATGAGGTTACTTCAACGGTATTAAGAATCTCGATATTATATCCGTTTCTTGCAAAAACACGAAGACTAATCGAGCATTCCAGCTTTTTATCATTTATAGTCATTATTGCGGATCACGGTCCGCGGTTAATATTATAGTTATTTCTTATATTAAAGCTATCTCTTATTTCTAACGTATTTAACATTTCTTTTGTACATTAAGCTTAATTATTTAAATTACGGAATATTAACGATTAATTAATAATTAACATTAGATATCGAATATGTAACTTATTATTATTTTTCCATGCAATTCAAATCATGCAAATCAAATTGTAAATACATATATTTTCAAAAACATACACATTGTAAAACTTAAAAATCCTATCAACTTGTGAAAGAAATGGATAATGGAAAACTGAATTATTTTACCTTTCCTGCTCTCTAATAATTGGGCGGAAATTGGGAAACAGAGTACCCTCCGCGGGAAAAAACGGAAACTGCTTTAGTCTCCATATTAAAGTATACGCTAGCACAAAGGGGATTACGGTTGAACTAACTGTTTAGATGTCATGAGAACTCCCATACTTTTTGTGTTTAACTTCGATAGTTAACTCTCTTTAATGATATTTAATTATATCAGAATAACTTAACCTTCCAGGTATGCTATATTTATCTTCTATTTGTTTAGTGATAGCATGGAGTAGGCAAAAAATACGATAATAAAGTTTAGACATAACTCTTTCGCCTTATCCACTCTCATCAACCTCTTCGTGACTTAACGGGTCCTTATGCTTCTGTCTCTTTTGCAATAAACATAATAAACATTAACCGAGACTTATTATAAAAAAAATAACTGATCGCTCTCTGTACAGAGAAGATTTTATTGGAGATTGGGGGCATTTATTGCAAACAATTAATCGTGTAATTCATGCAGGTGGCGCTGCAAAATCTCAAACTATATATTTTTTAACTTCACGCTGAATCCCTAACATATCAGGGCATGCAAAAAGAACCTAGGAACGTAGTGTTAAGACACTTCCGTTTTTCACTTTCCGCCGAAATCTCGAGGCATTGTGCGTTGAATGGCGGAATCAATGCCGCTCTTTTCCTTGTTATCAAAGCAAGGAAATCGAACCCACAACCTGTTGCGTTTCCAGTCGCAGGCTTGTGCCTCTGGTCCATCACTGGCCTCTACTAACTCCACACTTCACAATTTAAAAAAAACTTTAAATTTATTAAACTTTGAAGCTCTGTCATCCTGTCCAGTAAGATTTGAAAGCGACCTCGTATTGTTATAATGCAAATCTTCACCCACTATGGTCATTTTAGCTTTGTAAAGAAAGATAACACTTTCTATGGCCCCCTTTGAGACGAGAATAGATTTACAATTTGTTCTAACATTAAATGCTAGTTTAGTTTGTATTGTGCATATTATTTGTTTTACGAGACTACCTATATCTCTCACAGGGTAACGGGAAGGACCTAATGTTGAGACACTCCGTTTTGCATGTTAACTGGCGGAAACCAACGCCTAATTCTCTTTTCCCAGGATAAATTAAAATATTTTTACATAAAACTATCTGTCGGTGCATTTCTTATTATCCATCTGTGTGCTTTTTAGATACTAATTACCTATCTTATTTATATAATACGTATTTAATTTTTTGTGTTTTATTTATAGATAATCTTTTTGTCTTAAATAGATTAATTAAAGAATATAATTGATTTATAAAGATTCCTAGAATAATTAACTTATTTATTATAAAGACTCGTTCATTGTGATTTTCTTTTAAATTCACATTCAGGTGTATCACTTTAACGGTATTATACAATACAACGTTATATAAAATATTTAAAAATAAATAATTTCATTTGCTACATTGCATATCTTTCTATACCAAAGGACTTAAAGCTAGAGGTTAACTCTCTTACTTCCTAAACATTACTGCATATTGGATGGAGTAAGAGCTTAATGGAATAATTATTACAATTAAACTATCATTATATATTAGACATTTTTTTAAAGCTTAAAACATACAAATCGCGAGATAAAACGTTTATTCTAATTAATCAATTCTACGTTCCACAGTTACGCAGTATTACGAGTGCGAATGCTAATTATATAAGACAGGTGTTCGGTAAACAATTATAGCCGTGGAACAAGTGTTGTTGGCCTGACCCAATTTGTGACAATCGACGCGCTCGTTCTATTTATTATAAATATCCTCGTGCCTTTTCCCTCATGCTGTAGAGTAGGAATGTAGTGTTAAGACATTCTGTTCCCTCTTTTTATAAGAGTGTGTTTAGTTGGAAAATTCAATATGCGTTGAGTTCAGCCAATCAACACGCAATGCCTTAGGAATTCGGCGGAATATTTGCGCAATAGTCGAAAATCGGTAGGTGTTGATTCAAAATGCAGGCGGGAGGGATGGAAAGTAGGAAACGAGTGTCTTTACACTCTGCTTATTCTCCTGTGTGAGAAAAATCGTAAAAGTGATTGATGTAGCATTAAAAATAATGCTTTCAAAACCAAACCTTACTTCGTATAATGTATTAAGAATTTATATGCAACAAAACAAGTAATCTCAGCATAATCATTTTGCCTTCTGTTTGTGTTACATCCATATATATCACTCATTAACGCTGACTCATTACCACCCATCTTAAATGTTCATGTAATTTTACTTGAATATTGATTTCGCTTAGAAACATTGTTTAACACTAACTCATTTCTTATTAGGACTCCGTACCTTTTAAGGAAAAAAGGAACCCATATAAGATCACTTGTCCGTCCGTCCGTCTGTCTGTCATGAGCCTTTATCTCAGGAACGCTTGCAGATATCGAGTGAAATTCAAACCATATAGGTACTCAGATTTACAGCCCCGTGATTTCCTGAAGAAGAAATACTTTCAATCTTCAATTACTTAAAAAGGATCGCGCTTGTCCGGTTTTTCAACATATTTTTGTATAGAGACCAGTCGTTTCGCAGGAGCATAAACGTGGAACTGTTAACGGAACAGATTGTGGGTTCGATTCCTACTTGAAGAAATAAAATGTGTTCGCTATCATTAACATTACCAATATATTACGAATATTCTTTTTGAGAGTATAACTTCTGTTTTTGTTCCTTTATTTGACTAGTATAGTGGTCTAGGAGACAGTATGTATATCTGTATTTACATAAATATAATACAATATTGACCGTACCGACAGTACGTACAAAGAAGGTAAAATCGTCTAGGCTGCAGGATGCAGGGTCTTTGACCGATGATATCACTATCAGACACCGACAGTTAGTTTTTACATTTTATTGAAACATTTTAAATGTATTTCTATACAATCGTTACAATTGGTTCTATTTTAAAGAATAAAATGTCGTGAGGCCAACGAGTACGTGTATTTCAGTATTTCCAAAATTTTTAAATTGATCGTTTTCTTTAATGTGTTATAAAAATAGAGCAATAAGTCCCGAAAGCAACGTGATAGCTGTCTAACCAAGGTGTAAACTGAATGAAAAAAATAAAATTAAGTTAATAATAATGTTTATTAGCTTAACACTTTAGCAGGAAAGTATGACGGATCCAAGTCTCAATAGTAAACACTCCCTTCTACCTCCGTTCCACGTCACTCCGTTCTAACTCATCTTTAGGTCAAATTTCAATGCATTGTGTGTTGCTTGGCAGAACTCAACGCCGCCCTTTGCCTCTCTATCAGGACGAGGAAATTAATCATAAAAAATAATCACCGAGTGAGAGTTGAAGTCACAATTGTTCACAGAAACAGTGCTGCTACGCCACAAAATTGCGTTCATAAAGAAATATCAATTGTCAACGCAAGTAAATATGAACCAAAGAATTCATTAATAATATTCTAATTAGATTGACCTTTAAAATAAATAAAAATATTAAAAAATTAAAAATGTGACAGCTAAGGCACTTCCATTGTGTGGGCAATGTCCTTGCGCGCCCACGGCACAACTATCCCACGCCTCACCCACTATTAACACTTTCGTCGTTGCTGTTGCTTAATACGCGGATTTGTATAGAGAAAACTATTCGTTTTACTTTATAACGACTATTTAAATTTTGTTGAGAATGCTTTTTTTCTTTATATGTATGCTAGTTTAAGTGAAAGCAGAGTATGAATTTCACTCGATTTCCTGATAGAAGAGAATATTAGGAAAAAAACTCTTTTTTTTTTACGCTCTCCATTTTCCTCGGAATTCTGGAAATAAACGCTGCGCTTTGTCTTGACACCAGAGGGAAGAAATGAAGATATTAAATATTTTATTTCCTCGAGTGGGAATCGAACCCACAACCTGTCTCGACTGACCTCAAATATTATCTTAGTTGTTCAAATTTTTTCACTAATACTTTAACGTAATGCTAACGAGCTCATTAACCTATCTTTTAAAAATATTTATGTAGAGTGCAGATAAGCCACAAAATCTATAGACGATTGCATTTATTGTATGCATTTCTAGTATAAGTGGTTTAACTTAAGTCTTAGCAAACCTCAGTAGGAACTGAGACCAATACGTAACTCTTAATGCGATTTTACTGTATGATTTATAATCATTCTAGCAGAATTTTCTTTTTTTCTTCGGAACTCGGGAGAGTGAATATCCCAAATATAAAAAAAAATATCGCCACCATTCGCCCACTTCCTATGGCGCTTGCCAAGTGGTGCAAATGGTTTGTATCGAGGTGTTACATGATGTAGAATGAAACTACAAACGTACAAACGTAGAAAGAAAAACATGCAAAAATGTGTGACACACAAAAGTATTTTTGGAATATTTGTGTTAAAAATAATTAAAAAATATATTTTTTTTGTTACCAGAGCGGGAAAATTAAAAATAGTTTCCTCGATTGAAAATCGAACCCACCACCGTCGTGATTACCGTAGTAACAAACTGTAACCTTAGCTCACGAAGGACTTTAACTATAACAACTATTTAATGCTTATAGGATTTAAACACCCATCTAAATATTAATTATTTTTTATTTTAGCTTGAATATTTGAAATAATCTCATTCACTTGTACTTTACAAAGTATATTTTTGTATATGTATATAATTTGTAACTGGTATTTGTTTATAATTGCAAAGTAAATTTATTACAGTAAATTTGTACTATTTCTCAATACACTAACTTCTTATAATTTTTGCCGTATTACTGTTAAGTAGTCTTACGATTTTATTTCGCAATTTTTATGTTGATTTAATTAGCTTTACGCGGGATACAGTATATAGAAGGGTAGGGAACCTAACGTCAAGGCACTCCGTTCTCTACTTTCCGCCCAATTTTCAAGTCAATGCATGTTCAGTGGTACGACGCGCTTGCCTTGTGAGTGAGAATCGAACCCACGTCAATGTTTATTATCGATGCCGTGCTGCTGCGCCAGGACGAACCGTGCTTCATGAATTGTACACTGATAATTTTTCAAATCTTTATGTATAATTGTTTATCAATCCTAATAACTGCACGTGTAAACATTAGGTACTTTGTAGTGAACTAATACAACTAATAATAGACATGCAGCGATCGCTCAAATAGGTATACATTTTTGATCATGACAAATACTATTTTGATTTTGTTTGATTGAACAAGGTAATCTCAGGAACTGCTTGGTTCTAATTTAAAAAGTTTTTTTATGTGGATAATAATTAAATCGAAAGACTCTGGCTAAAGGTTATATCACAGTAGGTATCGATCGACGGTTAGTCGATTTTATGTAACCAGTAATAAATAAACCTATTACCTAATTAATTAAACCAACATATTATGTCTTGATTTTTCACCTTTGTACCTAGGCCCATATTTATAAATCGCTCTAAAGTCTGAGATCGATCTTGAGATGCCATGTTCATTTATTATGGAAACGTCACCTCAAGATCGATCTCAGACTTAAGAGCGGCATTCAAATATGGGCCCTATTAAATAGATGAGAGACTTATATATTATTATGTATTAGTTTAAATTTTTAACGCAATTATTATTTATAGGTGTGAACCCCAAGTAGGTATGTCGTTTTATTTGTCACCGGGTGGCATTCCGACGGAGCCTTGTTTTTGCTCACGCACTTTCTTCTCTTGTTACTTTCTCGACTGGCCTTCAACTTAACCACTTGTTGAGTTGCCTTGACCATGTATTTCATTTCCGCCTTGGATGAAATGAAATCTTATTTAGTTTTCTTTTTCGTCTCAGGTGCTTAGAAAGGTAGGTGGAAGGTAGGTGGAAGAGAATCTAAAGTTAAGACATTCCCAACATTAATTAAGACATTCCCTTCAAATTACAACATTAATTATTGTAAATTTAGCGGTAACTGATATTATAATTTATTTTAATGTTCTTTTTCTATTTTCAGGTATTTGGAGTTCCTTGTTTTGTTATAAAGCTGTCTCGTAAGAGTAAGTTAAATAACATAGCTTATTACTACTAGTTACTATTGAATTAGTATCTACTACTATTGAATTAGTTAATGATATAAGATTTCAAATACGATTTATTACAGGAGTACTTTTTATAAAAGACTAGTACTACTACTTAGTACTACTAAGAAATATGTCACTTTCATACATTTTCTTGGTACTTTTTTAATCTATACATATGTTTACGTCTATGTATAAGTTAGATATTTAAAAATAATATTTTTTATATATTAAATGACATATATTATTTAAGTAGGGCCAATCACATTGACGCTGCCTATAACGACTTTAAAATTCTTGCGTTCTTCTCTTAAAGTACAGTTTCACGTAGCATAATTTTCGAGACATTCCATGATAAATGGCGACACTTAACGCCGTGGTGTAAAATAAAAATTATAGTCAGTAAATTTTCTTTTCAGCTTTGTTATATTTTCTCTATACATCTTCTCATATCTTATATTGAACGTATGTACAAGTTAACCTTGTGCCTTTATCAGATAACGTCGTCGTGACATCTCAATGATGAATCTCCGGCACTTTACAGTCTCCCACTGCACATTGCTTACATAGCTTCTATACTATACTACTACTATAGAACTAAATTACAATAGATTACTGTTTAACTTGTGTACTTCACTGTACAAGGTCTCTACTTCAAATAAGGTTTTTAGTATATTTCCTATGACTTCCTTATTTATATATACTTGTTGAGGAAACGAGTGTATTATTAGATTTCACATATTTGGTCGTTATATAATTTGGAGAATAGGTATGGGGCAAATGTAACATTGTTACATTTTTATTTCCTTGATATTCATGTAGAACAAAATATTTTTTTCCTCAATTGTCGGTGTACTGTGTGTTGTCTTGCGGAACTTTGTCTTGTGTTGATTTATTCAAAATTCAAATATCACGAATATTATAAGAAGAAACTATTTTTTTTTAAATATGTAATTACATAATTTTCAGCAAAGATTACACAACACGAAAGATCTCAGTTAACCGAGAAAAAAAGATAAAATCTACCAACTATTTTTACAGTAAACAGTTTCCACGCTTATGTAATATTTATATGGGTCAGCGTGTTTCTTAACACCAGGAAAGAGAATAAAATAAATATACTAACAATACGTTAAAATTGTGTTAAACGTTAACTTAGTTAGTTATCTAAATCTCAGAGACAAGGTAGCCAAATCTTTGATTGACACACGTGAAGTATGTGATAGGTACAAATCATACATATATGAATGTTCAATATTAGACCTTCGTACTACAATGGTGGCGTTTAAAACTGTGATTCTGGATTCGAACCTAGAATAACCATGTAGTGAAAATATATGTAAGGCCGTCGTGGCGCAGCGAGTCGCAGTCTGATTCTCTAGTAAAATGTCAACGCGGTGTTAAAATCCGCCACCCTCCTCCTCCCTGTATTGAAAATTGGAGTACGAAGTGTCTTAGATCTAGATTCCTATATGCGGAATACAGCGAGAAGCTAAAAAACGATCCCCGAAGACCATTACTTAGTGTAAAGAATAATCCATGCCACTATCGTAATTTATCTCATGTCGTGCAATAATTTGGACGTAATGTATTTTAATTTCCTTTGTACAAATTAATTTCCTTTCCTTTAACTTACATACTAAAATATTATGACTGATAATATTTATTTACGATCTGGAATAAAAAATCCATTTAATATAGAATGTAAATTTAAAAAAATCACTATGATTATTATAATTAAGAAATGAAGCCGTCGAGGAAGCGTAAAGCGTCTCTTTGTAAAAGCCATATTTGTAAGTTCGAATCAATCTGGCTATGTCGATCCCATACATACTGCACTAAAAATATATTTTCTAATAAAACCAAGGCATTTCACTCGTCTTACTAACATTGTAACATATCACCATTTCATAAGCGCAAGTAAGAAATCCATTAATCCAAACTATGTAATTATCTAAAGCAACGTGTACTTTCATGCATGAAATGTAACACACTATTAATTCTCTCGCTAAAGCGTTCGTGGAATAGCTTCGATATCGCTATCTGTCCGGTATTGCTCTGTTTCAGTGCCTTTGTTTTAATTTTTCACGGCTTATCTAACAACGGATTGTTGATACATGTGTTTGATAACGTCTCATATTGCTGTGTATCGAATACCACATCTGTTAGGTAACCCTGGGGGTCTCTCTGTCTGTATATTGGTACCTATTACTTTGCTTTTACCTGTGGTTCCGCTGATGATGAAAAATAGTTGTATTACGACACAAGAGTTATGACAGATTCATTTACTCGATAAGTAGACTAACTCCAACACAAAAGATGAAATCAAAAAGATTTTTCCATTTCGAACCGATAGTTCCGAAGATTGGTGCATTTATGCTAACAAACTCTACAGCTTTATTATATTAGTGGATAAAGACAGTTAATATTTATATAATTTTCAATGCTAAAAAACTACAATTTTGTATTAAAAAATAAATAGTAGAAACCGGTATAATAAAGTCTTCTAAATTTGGAATAGGTCCAAGAGCCTGCATTAGTCAGGCCTTAGGGTGAACGGCCAAACCCACGTGAAATATTAATTCAATGTACTATATATGGATGACAGAAAACAAGATTGGAAGAGAGAAGAAACATTTGCCACAATTAAGAATAAAAATATACTTATTTGATTTAATATAATTATTTATTTTTTATTATTTACAGTAAATTAAAAACAAAAGAACGGATAGCCGATGTGTTTCTCCTGTATGAGGAATACAGATGAAAAAAGAAAATTACACAGATAATATATTTATATTTTTTTATCTAAATGCCTATTCCTATTTTCTGGATGTGCAACTCAATACTGCCAACCTAACCACATAATATCACATGACAACTTTGACATGACATAGTAACAAATGAAACTAGGTGCAAAGTGAGTTAGCACGAAAATACGAAACTAAAATGGTCACCGACACGCTAATGTAATACCTGTAAGCTCTTACAGTATACTTCTTGTTGAGAAACGTATGAGGTAAAAGTTTTCTTTTTATCGCGTGATAGAGATTATGTAAGTCGGTTTTGTATAAAAATTGTGATAAATTATGTTTTAACGTTATTTATGTATTCCAGATTGTGAAAGATTTATAGATGATTTGATACAATTATTGGAATTTGAACCTCTTCTATATTACTTGCACGTTCTACAAGCGCTCCATTGCTTCTTGTCACCTAACTGTTGAATATTACGCAAAAATATATAGAGAAGCCCTTGTGGCACAGCGGTACAGCACCTGACTGTAAACTTGACGGTTGTGGGTTTGCGATTCTTACTCAGGGGAGTAATTTTTTTCCCTGCTGTGGTAATTAGACAACGCACGGCGTTGAGTTCCACCACTCAACCAGCATCGTGTCAAATATATATATAGTTATTTAAGTTTAGTTAGTTTATTAACTTTTTAATGAAATTTTCATAATTATAAATAAGATAAACTAAATTTTCTATTATGAAATTATATTTATATTATTATAACAAATTAAATCTATTATGAAAGAGATTCCCGTGAGATATGCGAATTGCAATACACCTGCACGCGACGATTATCTAATCGCTTTAGATTTTATTACTACTATTTAAACGGTCGGTTAATTAAATAGGCTTTACGTCAGATTTTAAATTAGTTTGTCACTAAATAAAGTGAATATTTTTTATTTGAATTTATCTACATTCATGACCCCGTTTTCAAATTTCGGCTTCAGCTATTATTTTTGGGCAAATTTTACAATAAAAATGAAGTTTCCTTTGGTTCTCACCCTATGGTGGAACTAACCTTGCACCCTTTAGCACTACAATAAGGCTCGCGAAACCAATCCGTCATCCGGAAGTGTTTTCATACGAACAGAAGTGACGTTTCGAGAGCACATCTTAAATTACGTAAATTCAAACGTAAAACATATAAACGAACGTCGTCCTAAACACGACAGTCTAAGACCTATATTCGTAGGTGGATTGCACGGATATGTGCCATTTTGTACGGTGGTACCACCAGTATGGACGGCGGCCAGGCCAGGGATGCGACTATTCCCGTCGCGCGCTGTATCCGATGTCGAAAAACTTTTACGGTCTTCCGTAGGCACTGTTTGATATGTTTTATTTTGTGAAAATGTGGTGATGATTTTATGTATTTTTTTATTAGGATATCTAGTTTAGATGGTTATGGTGTAGTGGTACAATATAACTGTAAATATGATGATTATAGGTTCGATTTTTACGCGGGGTAATGAATTTCTTTCGTTTCCCAGCTCAGGCAGGTCTAAAAGAACAGTTCAGATCCGTCGTTCAGCACGCAATGTCTCGGCTCGGACGTGGAGAAAGTAGTGTCTTGGCACTATGCAACGATACAGTTTGAAGCTGAATTTATTTTTAATAAGTTAAATTGTTAATTTTTATCGATGATTAATCGATTAATAATAAAAATCGTTAACATTGCTTTTAGCAAAAAGAATCTGATTAGAACAAATCGAAAGCACGTGTCGTAATATCACGATATTGTTATACCCCACTTTTTACCCCCAGGAAAGTTGATAGCACTTAAACAATGTTTAAGACTTTAAATAAATAATATATTCAAATATAGTCCATACGACACATGCGTGTAGCTGCGCTCTAATTCAGACAGTCTACAGAACATTTATAGTTTAGTATCGTGTATTAATTATATATAGTAATTTGGATAGTTTTTTTTTAATCGAATAATAAAAAGGTATAGGTACCTACTTCATGAGATAATTTCATTTCACGACAAAGAGCGGCGTTGATATTTCAACTCACTCTACAAGCAATGTCTCGCAATTGGACAGAAAGAGAACAATGGAGTGTTTTAACACTATGCTCCATCTCTGCTGTACCTATGCGGGATACAGCGGGAAGCTAACTAAACTGACGTTGTTATTAAAAAACACGTGCGTCATAACTACTATTAAATTTGGCATGGCGTCTATAGTTCGACCACACTTTATTTGGATTTTAATTATGTTTTAATTTTGGCACTAACATTTATTATTCTTTACCAAGATCGATCGTGGTGATGATCTAATACGTAATCAATTTCAATCGTGATTTGAATCTATTAAATAATTTATTTCTTTTCTTCTATTATTTGTAAATAAGATAACAAAAGAGAGCCTAAGCAAATCTTCTAAATATAAAACATAACACACCTTCGTTTATTCAGACAACTTAATATAATACAATCAAAAATTATTTAAATTATTTCTTTATTGCAATAATGTCATTGATGCACAAAGTGAGCGATGTTGACTAAAATTAATTTAACCATAAATTGTATATTATAACTCTTCAAAATTCCCAAAAAATATAACGATCGTCTAGTTGGTCAAGCGGACCAAAGTCAATACAACGGTAACTTGATCTAACCAAACGGGTTTAGTCAGTTATGTTATACCTACCCACGTATACAAGTATGTAGGTAGGTAGGCACTTGCGTATACACCATTCTACCTGATTGCCTTTGAGGAATCCGGCACATTTCACTTCAATTTGGTATTTTCCTTTTTATTTATTTTTTTAATTTGTCTCTTAATTCTACTGTGTTGCTTAATTATTATAAATTGATATATTATTTGTCAGTATTTATTAGCTTGAGAGTTTAGTATCGAGTGTATAATATTTGAAATCTTTATAATTTTGCTACATATAAAAATATTTTTGTATTCAATAGCCCATTAATAAAATACGCAATGAATTTGGCTAATCTTATGAAATATACATATTTATGTAATAAGTATTTAAATAGAAAAGGTAACTTTCATTCGTTATTTAATAAATAAAAGTAATAATATAATAATATTTTTTTATAAAGAATTAAAACGAATTTGCAGACGGCTATTTATTTTTATAGCACTATTCTCCACCCATTAGTGTTGAAACTAGATGAGTTTAGTAATGCGCTGTAATTCTTTCGAGCAATTTGCTTTCATAATAATATAATTATTGTATTTAAAGTTTTTAAGATTTACATAAAATTAGATATTTTATTTGAATTTATTTTATATAATTTTATTTACAAAATATGTAAATACATATTTCATAATTCAAGATTGCCTCGGATATGGGCGAAAAATGAAAAACGGAGTGTCTTCACACTCTCATCATCATCTATAATTGGTATAAAACGTGAAAGTGTAATATATCAATGTTATAATTTCATTTTTGTGCTATAACTATTTCTTCGGTTTGGTAGAGTTGGACTGTACCATAGAGTTCCAATGGACTGTCTTACCACTAGGACCTTTCTCTCAATTCCGCGTGATAAACAAACGATAAATGCATACTGTAAAAAAAATATGAAACAGATGAAATTTTGTAAATAGTTGCGAAAAACACAATTAATTCATGACTCACTCCGAGAGACCGGCATTATTTTTAAATCGCATTATGTCACTTATCGGTCGTCCTCCACGCGGCGGCGAAACGGTCCGCGACGCTCGACGACGACGGCGGCTGAACGAAAATGAAAACAAGGTCGAAACGCCGACTTGAATATTTGGGTTATCGGTACAGTGATTGTTCTGATCTTCAGAAAAAAGCTCAACAGTAACCAATGGTGGGAAGGTGTTTTCGAGATGTTGGAGGTTAGGTGCGGTAGTCAACGCCGTGCTTCGTTTTGGGAGATGAGTGAGAAAATTTGCTTAATATATGCTCCTGAATCGGGAATCGAATCCTCAACCGTGGCCAATCTGTCTAACGTAAAGATATACGATTCTATATTTTCTTCAAGTGTAAAATATTGAGTGTTAAATGATGGAAGCCTATACCCTGCTTTTCCTTAGCAGATTGGGGAATTAGAATTACCTAATTTAATTCTTATCCTACTCGAAGTAGGAATTGAACCCACGATCACCGCGATTACAGTCATTCCTTGCCCTACTTCATAACGGTGGCAGCTTCAATCTTTTTTCACTGAGCAGAATATGCAGAGGGAAGCTACTATTGAGATAATCCATTCTCTATTTTTTTTTGTGTGTTAAACGACGGGACGAAAAGCCGCGCTTTGTCCTTTTAACAGAGTGAGGATATTAATTCATTCCACCGATTAGGAATCGAACTCACGACCGCGTTAACAGCTCGACTGTGCCACAGTGGCCTCAAATATTCTAATCTCGCACAAAATTCGTCTCAAAAGTCGGTCAGGTCTCTAATAGCCGTATTGTTAGCTTAAAGTCAGGTTCTTTCTTTATTACACAATAACTTACCTGACTGTGACGGTTAATTAATAATTTAATTTACGCTGTAGTAATATAGTCCCATTGTTCTTTACCATTTCAATTTTTTATCTTTATATTTTGTAAGTGCTTTTTTTGTTAGCCTTTTAGTTTATTGTTTGTTTCTTTTTCTGAAAATGTTATAAATAAACATTTTTTTAGAATACATAGTGTCATACATACATACACGAACACAAAAAAATGATTGATGTGAGATTGACCTGTCGTTGTTTTGCAGCGTTAGGTTCCGCTATATAAAAAGAAATAATAGAGATAAATTAGATACCTTAGCCAAGTTCGCAAAATATGAGGTGTTATAGATAGAGAAAAAATAAATACCAATGCATTCGTAAATTTGAAAATGTACACAGGCAACTATAATTTCGAAATTTCCTGTAAAAACAAAATGTAAACTATAAAAATCATAAAACGTTCAATATAGTTTTATTTATGAATCTGACAAACTCGTTTGCATTTTAAAAAGAAATGAGGTCAAGATAACTAATACGCATAGTACATTTATTTCTGGATTGCTAATAAATACATTTAAACACGCTTTATCCCGCATATAGCTGGGTAGGCGGAGGAAGACACTTCGTTCCCCATATGTATATGCAGAATATTTATATATTACACAGTACTATGTAATTGCGTAGAAATGTTCGTATCAGCCATCAGCTGTATCAAATGCAGGAATGCGGCGAGTGAACTCGAGACGGAGGCGTCCGCAAATGTCAGTACGACAACAGCGTGAACCAGCCTATGATCAAATTATATACAATACAAACCGCTCTCTCAATCATTGTTTAAATTAGGTGTGGTAGTTTATATTATTCTATTTATTTATTTTTTTACATTTTTAATCTATGCCGAGTTCCCGAAGATCTTAAATTCGAATAGAACTAATCTTCATTACCAATTTTGCCAGTTGGTCTCATTTCCAGAACGAGGAAATGGTAATATTAATACTTCATGTACAGTCGTCTTATGCCGTTGCACCACGACAGCCTCAAAAACCTTTTTTTGTAACAGCTTCACGCTGTATCCCTCATAAAGCGGGGTAGGCAAATAGGAATTAATGATCCGTGTTGAGTGGCGGAACTCAACCACGGGCTTTGTCTTGTTTTCAAACCAAGGAAGTAAAAATAATTATTTCCCCCGTGTGGAAATCGACGACGACGGACGACAGACGGCGTATCTTCCGTTTACGTTTACAAAGTACACAATCAACAACAAGTTGACCAACATAGTAAAGTAAAAACATCAATATCAGGTTCCTCAATGAGGCCGTACGTCTCTCTAGTTTCTTGGAAAACGAGAAGTTCCATGTTAGACACATGCCTATCCCTTTTCTTGATTCACTTCGTTTTAGCTCCAGGGTTTACTTCTAATTAAAAAATATATAGTGCCTAGCTTTGTAGGTACTGGTATATTTAAGTTTTTTTGTTTTATTTTCTATTCTTTTTCTATTCATTTGATATACTTTCTTATACATTATTAGCGAATTAATATAAACTATATAAAAATTACAAACACCAAAACATCTTTAGGCCGACGTGGCGCTGCGTCACATTCTGACTGTTTCTGGAGGTTGTGAGTTCAATTCCCAATCGGGCTAACAAGACAAAACACTGCATTAAGTTCCGTAACCCAACACCGCTAACCTCCCTCCGCCTACCTCACTAGATGCGTGATACAGCGTGAAGTTTTAAAAAAATATTCTATTTAAAACGTACAGACATCGAGACGCGTCGATTATGTATATATTCGGTTCGGTTCCGGCTATCGTTGTCCTGTCTCGCTTTCCCCGCAGAGCCACCTGCGTGCGGCACACATCCATACACGGGTGCTTTCTATTCGCAATCTTCGTAGTTTCACACGATCATTATTTTTATTTTGTTTAATATATTTTTTTATTTTATTGCACGGCCATTTTGTAACGCCTATTTTTTAATTGTTCACGCTTTTCTTTTTAACTATTGTTTGTTTTAAAGGAAAAATTAGTTTTTTTTTTTATGATTAGATAAATGGTAATTATGTAGATTAATTATGTTGAACGACACCTTCGCGACACCGTTGGACACGTGTAGGTATGAATAGACGATTTCTGTCAATTATGAAGTGCGGCGTTAGGTTCCACAATGTAAAAAGCAATATAAACTATATGAAAGGAATTGAATTTATTCAACTTTGCGCAGTTTTCACACTGAAGATAAATATGTAAATTATATTATATGATTTTGAACTTTTAAAGTAATCAGTTGGAAAGTTTTCTCATTAAAAAAGTATTATAATATTTGGGTTAATTTAAATCATAATAATTCTCAATTTAATTATTACTTTCAGTATTTTAATCAACCAATGACAAGTTTGTTCGAGTTTTTTTTTCTTTTGAATTAACGATTTCTAAGTTAACCTAGTCATGACCTACAAATTGATGTTGTTAATTAATTAATGTTAATTGAATATTATGAATGCGTATCGTGTCAAGTTTACGGTCGTACGTTGTACTTGAAATTTATATCAATTAATGACATAAAACTACATACCATTGAGGCCGTCGTAACGCCGTGGTACAAATGTGTGATAGTAAACGCGACGGTTATGATTTCCATTCCCACTCGGAGAAATGATTTTTTATTTTTTAAGATTTTAATTTTTTCACTCTGGTTACAAGGCAAAAGCGCGGCGTTGAGTTCCGTCACACGAAAATTCGCCAGAAGGTGGGGAACGCAGTCTCTAAACACTAGGTTCCCTCTGCCTCTCTATCTATATGCGGCATACAGCGTGAAGCTGAAAAAAAAAGTAATGTGAAGATCAGTTGCTTGGTTATGAAGAATAAGAAACAAAAATGTGAAGCAAATATTAACGTAAAAAAGAAGATTAAAAGCCTTAAAATTGATGAAAAAAATAATGATTAGGGCAAAATACACTAAAAACGACTAAATTATAGCAGTCTCTAATGACATAAAGAAATATGTGTTGTCACGTTGTGTTTATTCATCCGCCTATTGTATGTCTGTTTGGCTAAAAATCGTTTATTAATAGTTCCTTAGTAATTTTGTGCACTGATTATGTATTGTGTTTTTGTAGGGTTCATACCTCAAAACATAACGGGACCTTTATAGGATCATTTTGTCGTCCGCTCGCATATTTATGCATCGATATTGCTACATTTTATATGAATTCAAAACCTATAGGGTACTTCCGAGGCACGAAGTGAGAGCTTACAATACAAATTAAAAAAAAAAACCGAAAAGTGAAAGTTTATAGGTATTTTTATAGAAAAATTCACTACAAAGTTATATTTGTACAAATGATTTGAACCCAGTATTGTTCATTAGTTTAAAGTATTAGTTTAAAAATTACCTTTTTTCTTTTTTTTCTCTTTCTTTTTTAGACTGAATATCCTGCTATGTGCGAGACATTTTTACTAAGATCCTCTGCATATGCAGAGGAACTTAGTGTTAGAACAGTCACATTTACGAAACCACAACTACTAAATCTTATTTAAACATATAAATGTAATAACAATTCACACATATCGCGTGAGATCGTTACGATTTTGTTAGGAAATACGTTTAATGTAATATTATGAAACTTTTATATAGCTTTAATTGAAAGTGAATTTTTATACTTTTGAATGAATATGGTTAACGTTATAGTTTATTGTTCGTTTATGTCTTATAGATACTTACGAGTATATTAATGACCTAGGGCTATGTCACTTGAGTTTGCACTTGCAGAATTGGAGCTCAACCCTGAGGTGCCGTGCTTTGTGTGCATAATAATGTCAATAACGGATTGACATAATGAGATCACGTGACCACGTCAAGTGACCAAGTATTTTTTTTTATTTTTGTTTCACCTTAACGCTTTGAGACACCATCTTAACACCGTGAAAGCGAAGTTGATATCTATCACGAAGATTATATTTCATATATATTTTTGTTTTTAGGGTTCTGTACCTCAACAGATAAAAAAGGAATTATAGGATTATTTTAAAATTGGCACCCGAGGTAGATGAGTAGAGTTACAATAAAAAAAATACCGTTGTTTTTCTTTTTTCTTATTTGTTGTCACTTCTTGCTATTTGGGTAATATTAGATGCATACATTTTACGCTACATACAAGTTAGTTTGTCAATACATTTGCTCTGTTGAATCATTTACGTGACATTGTTGTTAGTTAACATTCGAGCCTTGAAATGAGCATCAAATTTAATCTAACGCATTTTAATCTTTATCTCGTAAGTAATAAGAGTGAATGAAATCATAGTAGATATCCATTGTCCAGCTCTTAGTGGTCAACAATAGGTTGCTATAACCAAACAAACTAATGTATGTTAGCTAGAAATACATCTTTACACTTTAAATACGTTATATTTAAAATACCTGGTGATGCATTTCTCCGTTTATAAATGATGCCGTAAAATGGTGAATAGAGTCTTATTAAAGAATAGCAAAAATTCGCTATTTTCTTTTGCTTTTCTATATCGAAAGAAATTATTAATGAGAAAACTAAGAAAAATACAGTCAGTTCACCAAAATTACTAATCTACATGCGTGGCGTTTTCCTGCATCCTAATTCCTGATGTATCAAAATAATAATAATCGAATGCATTCTCCGTACAAGTGATCAGACACTGACGTCAAATGTCGGATGTTGCAAACTGCACTCAAAACAACTCGCGCGTGCACTGTGTTTAAACGTTCATACGTGATTACTGATACTGATAACTTCAAAAGGTATTTTTTTCGTTTGCAATAGATAATGAAGCTAGTTAAATATTGCGGTATTTGTATTGGAGTTACCTTGAGTCGTTATTGCTTCGTCCAGAAATGGCAGATACTCTAATTAGTCTTAGTAAGTATTTTTTCTTCATATAATATATGCTGGACAATGGTCATGGTTAAACTTTTGGTTATAATTCCATTGTCGCTTGCGAACGTTTTTTTGTGTAAAAGAATGACAACAGGAAATAACAGTACTATCGAAATATATCTAAATGAACCGAAACTAAAACATGGGGAGACTTCTACACAACACAAACGTCTCTGCCTCTACGTCAGAGCATCTCTGTCTCCACATCACTAGCCTCACTGCCTCCAACTCTACAACGGAGACATAGTAACACCAAAGAGGTAAAAAATTATCTAATCCAGTTAACTTGCTCTATAAAGCACGTGAAAAGTAGTACTTTACCGACGACCTTGTAGTACGTAGGTACGTACTGTGGAAGTGTTAATTATGCGTAACTCGCGTAAACACAGATACGACGGAGACATGCAAACATTGTGATTATACAATAACGTTATGTAAGACCCTACTTAAATTACGAGTAAAAATTTTATAATATTAATATCTTATGAAAATTTTAAATGAATTCATAATATTTATAATTACGGAAAATATTTTGAAGAGCAAGACTGCTTAAGCAAAATTTATATGTAAAAGCTTATTATGCTATTTAATTTTTTTTGTCAATTTTTATATTGTTTTATATTTGTATACAGAATTGAAGAATACTTTGTATAGGTCCAAGTTAATAGTATGTTTAATAAAGTGATACTGTTAAGATTAAAATTTCAGATAAATATATAAATCTGCACATTTATATAAAAAAATACCACTATGCCTTTATTTCGAAGGAAACTTAGATTATTACTGAAATTTAAAATAAAAAAAATTACTCAATAAATCATACACAGCTTCCTCCAAAACGCATCAATAAATAACAATTCACAAATTAAAATTAAATAAATACATAAAGCTAAAAGTAATAAAATAGTTTCAGCATTCGTACTGGGAACATTTGGGTCACTTCGTAAAATCATATAAACGTCAAAACTAAACTGCTTTCGACCGCCCATGACCCATTTAATTTTAGACAGATATTTGTTGGCGTGGAATTTTCTTATTTGTATAATGAGATTAGATATTATCATTTTGAAACTAGTCGCGGGCAGGGGCACATACGTGCGGTTATATAAGCGAAAGGTTGTGGGTTCGATTCCCACTCGTTCATTTACTTGAGTAGATGATGTATTTAATATTTTCGGTAGACTTCGGCGGAGATTGAGAAACGGAAGTGTCTTAATGGGAACGGAGTGGCTTAATATTAGGTTATTTATGGGTTCCCTCTGCCTCCGTGAAGTTGAAAAAAATATACATAATTAGAGAGATTTTTTTTTGTTGATTTGTGATGACTGGTAGGTTCGACAGCACGACAGTACGTGACAATTGGTTGGTAGCAATATTCATATTCATTTTGCAGAGGTAATATTAGGGTCGAGTAGATATTCGTCGTTTTGATTAGCTTAGTTCTAGCTCTATTTCTTTAAATTGACAATAAATGAAGAGCGGTGTAGTTTTTCCACTAAATGATTTTCTTGTTATCCTATCCAATAAAAGATATTTATGTACATGTATAAGAATTAAAATATACAATTTAAACTAATAAAATCTATTTTTTTACTTCACTCATTCAATAGAAGTTAAGTAATAAACGACGCGATAATCACCCTCGCGTTTACGCCGGAGTAAGGCTAGAGCATCCGTAGAAATGCGTTAACTGCAAACTAGTAACTGAGTATCTACCTAAATACCTACCATTACCGGTTTAACGTATATATTTTGTAACTAGGGACACGCTCGCGGCTACGTCCGCTCGATCTACCCAATTACCTATCGACTAATCTGAATTGCTTATGGATTACAAGAATATTGTTATTTTATTTCATTCATTAAATCATTTAATTTTTAATAATTTAAAAATGACAATCCAACTTAAAAATCACAAGGAAATTATTTGTACCAATTTATTTGACCAGTACCAAAATAAATCTTATTACAAATCCAAAACACATTTATCCTTTATATTTTTAAGAATATTGAATATTGAATCATCATTCCATTTTCTGTATTCCGCTTAATTGAGTGTTATAATTGGAAAACGGAACTTAACACCGAACTTTGTAATCGTACCTTACCTACCATAATTTATTTTTCTACGTTCATCGAAAGTTAAACATAACATTCCATAACATCGACTTATAATCGATTTTGTATATAATGAACGTCTGGCTGAAAATTCAATTCTTAACCCTAATTGCTTTCAAGTCCTGAATTATTCGAATTCGTCGAAATATCTCTTGACATTCGCCGAAGAACGCCATCGAGATGTGTGCGACTCGGAAACTTGCCAAATCTCGATGTTCTCTTTGAAATAACTCTTCTGTAGTACCTACGTACGTACTCTACGAAAGTTTATCGTTCTCTTTATTATTTAAACATTACTCGTCTTTGATTTAGTTTAGGTGTTAAAGATTTAAATGCTTTAGATCCTATGATTAAAATGTTAATGTGGTACTTTAAAATATAGTATAAACTTATGTATAACTTTAAAACATTATATTACTGTTTTTTTTAGCCGCAACGATTGGCCTCATATACTGTGTATTATTAGGATATGTGTAGATAAAGAGAAAATAAATAAAAATATTTTCATAATTTATTGTAAAAATAATAAGATTTTTTTTGTGTAACATTACTACTAATTACTTGTGTAACAAGTTGTTTTTTTTTGTTAAGACTAAATCCCATTGAATATTTTGTAACGGTACCCAAGAATCATACTAGTTCATATGTCAATGACCTAATTCACCTCTTGACTGAAATTTGGTCATGAATATGTAAGTACTATACTTGTAGAGTTTGTTTGTTTTGTAACCTAGCCTGAGATTTAATATTTGCATACGTTGCCTTTTAAAAAATATATATACATATGCGTGAGTACTGTCGGTCTGTATTACTGTTCTTTTGAATAAATCTTGTAATTTAACCAGATAAATGATTTACTCAAGCTTATTTTTTTACTGAACACTTTTCCCCCCATATTTATACTCGTTCACCTGATTTGCAGACTTTGCTTGTAAAGTGGGACACGGCAGGGAAATGAAAACTGTTCATTTCCCCGAAGAAGAATCGAACCCATAATCATTGCGCTGCTCTACCACGTCACAATGTAAACATTTATTGATATGACCAGCATTTGTTTTTACACAGAAATACAAAAATTAAATGAATAAAAATCAACGTATTCGAACCTACAACTATTATATTTAGTTTTAAACTATAACTATGACACAATATCACCAGACAACCTATATATATAATATGTAAGTATATAATAACATTATATGACGAAATGACAATCTTGATTCTTGATAGATGAATGTATTGTCATCTTAACAATAGCCGAGGCGGCAGTAGTCGTCTGCGAAATCGAGTATGTATTTACATATAGGTATGTAGGTATTTAGTATTGGCTGTGTACAGTAGGTAGGTACCTTAGCATCCTACACGTTCAACATGATTTTACTCTTTGAATACTTGTCAGGTGCTACTTTCTGTTCCGTAGGCTAGATAAGGGTCTGTTTTCTAAGTTTTCTTTTTTAAGAAACTACTGAATGTATTGAGCACATTTTTGTTGCAGCGTAGGCGGCAGGAATTAGTGTTGAGACATTCCGTTCTCCATTTTCAGGCGAATTCTCGAAACTCAACGCCACGCTTAGACACCAGAGCGAAGGAATTAAATAAATAAATAAATAATTCATTCACGACTTCAGTTCAGTTCAGTTATTTGGTAATAATAATTATGCAATATGATTTTCGATATATGACATTCGATTCTCATAATAACTTGCGGTCATACGTCCTGAACTAGAAATAGCCTTTTGTTGTGAAACGCGACCGCCGCCACCGCGCCGCGCTGGTCACGTTCAGGTTATTCTATTATTTGTGCAAGTTATTATAATGCAACAGGTTCGAATCCATTTGTGAATACAAATTGGTTACAATGATATTAATGAGAACCGTAGAGTTGGGAGTTTGTTTGAAATTTAGTTAAATAATCTATCGGTATTATTATATGCGGAGTGGTTTTTTCGTGCATTCGATATAAAGATACTGGACACATAAAAAAACGTTTTAATAGAGGCCGTTGTGACTCAGTGCCACAAACGGAGTGCCTTAACACTAGGATCTCTCCGCTTACCCTGCTATATGCATGGTATATGCAATACAGCGCAAAGCTAAAAAGAAAATATAACATTGAGTACTTGAGTCAATCTCAAAATCTATACCTTTATACTAATACATGTATATCGGTAGGTAAGTATAGAAGACACTCCACCCTCACATTGTAATACAAATATTCGCCCCTTGCAACTCGACAAGTCTAGGTGTAACAGACTATATCAATTACACGCGCACCCCACTCGTTGTCTACGGGGATTTTGTTCTACGCATAGGTTATGATAGATAGGTATTATATAAACACAGTAAGGGTACTTCTTATGTGACAAGGTAGACAAAGAAAATATAGTGATAGGTCACTATTGTTTTCCCTACCCTACGTCCCTCAGGGAACATTTCAGCGTTCTAAGTTTTGGCTGTGCGTTGTCTGTCAGTTACTTAGTAACGATAGAGTTATTCATAAAATGATTATTGAAGTTTGGAATAACACATTAATTACACAATTTCAATATAAAAGTCATTATATCAATTAAATATATATAATACTATATATAATCAGTTAGTCTCTGACACTGCCTAAATAACACTCCTTTACGCAGGTTCCGCGAAAATATCTTATTTAAAATTATTTCCACTCACAATGTCTAACAACGGCTTCGAAATTTCAATGTATAAAGTGTGTTAATATACATTAGTGATACAAACATTGCAATTAAAATGTGTATAATATCGTAAATAACGCAATAATTCCTTAGATATAATTATTAATATTTTTTTGTGACAATTTGTGCGGTCAGTTGAATATTTCACTGCCACAGTGCTCGGAGTGCATCAGCGATCGAATCTCACGGTTATGCGTTAAGCAGAAGAACCATTATCGTATGCAGATCTTTCGTCGAGACGTATGACGTACCCTAACCAATTCGTCATAGATTAAGCTCTGCAGATAAGACACGTGTACGAACAAGCAAGCATTTGCATCTGAGAGGACAACATTATTATCATATTATTTACTCAAAATTATTAAATTATAAGAATGTCACGGTCACGATGGGGTTGTTGTTTACCGGAAGCAGGTAATATCGATGAGTCTATAACATGTTCAAAGTGTAAAAAACGTTATCACTTTGCGTGCATATTTCTTGACGCAACGTTAGCGAATACAGATACGGATTGGAGCTGCCCTGAATGTTGTCGTAATTCCTCTAAGAATGTAAAAAAGGATCACACTCCTATTCGCAATGTATCTACTGTGAGAGGAAGTAAAAGACCAGCACTTCAGTCTCCGCCTACACCGGAAAATCGCAGCATAACTCGGGATGATTTACGTGACGCAATAGAAGAAGTTATGAATGAAAAAATGCAAGAATTATTTTCTAAAATGGAAGATAGTATTAGCAAAATTATTGATAGAAAGATAAAACCGTTAGAAGATGATATAATTGAAATTAGAAAGTTTTTGAATTTCACTAACGAGAATTATGAAGACATGAAAAATAACATTGATGCTTTTAAGGTCAGAATATCTGAGTTGGAATCTGAGAGAGATGAGCTTGGTTCTACTGTTAATTCTCTTAATCAAAGAATCAATCAAATAGCACAGCAGTCGAGACAGAGTAATATAGAGTTACAATGCGTGCCTGATAATAAAAATGAAAACCTAATAAAGATAACTTGTGATTTAGGAAAGATTGTCGGTTGTCAACTAAAAGAGAATGATATACTGCGCTGCACCCGCACTGCAAAGCAAAATCAAAGCTCTCCACGCCCACGATCAATAATTGTACAATTGTCAACACCAAGATTGCGCGACGAACTTCTCGCTGCGTCTATTAAATATAACAAGGGAAAATCTCTGGAAAATAAATTAAATTCTGCACTACTGGGATTGCCTGGAATTAGCAGACCGATCTTTGTCTGTGAACATCTGTCCCCCATGAACAAGGCTCTTCACGCGGCAGCCAGAAAGAGAGCGAAGGAAGCTGGATACAAGTATGTCTGGATTCGGAATGGCAGAGTGTTTTTGAGGAAAAGTGATGAAACCGAATTTATCGTAGTGAAAAATTTAGATATATTAAAAACATTTGATAATTTGTTTATTTTAATTTTATTTAATTAGTTATTAGCGGTGATTGTATGTTATTGTCCAGTTCTCTTTTTAAAATTCGATTCAAATATAAAATTGTACTATCAAAACTCACGTGGATTAAGAACCAAAACACACAGCTTTCTTCAAGCGGTACTTTGTAATAATTACGACATAATCGTTCTTACAGAAACGTGGCTAAACGATTCGGTTTCTTCCAGTGAGCTTTTTGACGAAAGATATGTGGTTTATAGAAGAGATAGAAGTAATGCCGAACTAATTCACAAAAGTGAAGGTGGCGGAGTCCTTGTAGCGATTTCCAGACAAATACACTCCAAACGTATATTTAATTGGGAATCTAAACTTGAAGACCTCTGGGTCATTATTGAAATTCCGATATCACATTCTTTGCGTCGGGTTGCTCTCTGTGTAGTATATTTGCCTCCTCCGGTGCATAGTTCAATGTTAAACTACTTTATAGATAATTGTCGTCTTGCTCTACGAAAATTGTGATTGCAACTGTATCTTAGGTGACTTTAATTTATCTAGTATTAATTGGAATTTATTGAATGATACTTCTTGCGAATATAAGGTGCCAGGTTTATGTCAACCTCTGATAGATTTAATTAACATATATGGGCTCAAACAGCATAACAGTGTAGTCAATAAGTCCGACAGAATACTTGATCTGGTATTATCTAATATTCCAACTTGCATAGTCCGTCCTAGTCACTCAATCCTCAGTAACATTGACCAGTTACATCCTCCTCTGGATGTAGATTTTTCATTTGTAGGGCAAACAAAGCTTCCGTTTAATCGCGAATCTTTCAAGTTAAATTTTCATAAAGCCGATTTCATTAATATTTTAAAAGAACTTAAAAAATGTGAATGGGTGCAGATATTTGGAGATGTTAATGATGTTAATGTAATTCTTTCTAAATTTTATAATACTATTGGCGCTATAATTGAAAAATTTGTTCCTAAACAAAATATGAAGAAATCTCGATACCCACCTTGGTTTAGTAATAACTTAAAGCACCGTTTAAAAGAAAAATCAATCTTAGACGTCGTTTTCAGAAATATAAAAAACCCAATGGACGAACTAGAGTTGCAGTTGCTAGATTCGCGTTGTACACGTTTGGCCATTGATTGCTATAATAAATACATTAGTGACTCGGAAAAAAATATCTTAAAAAATCTAAATATTTCTGGACCTACGTTAAAGCTAAACGAGGTGGCACTAGCTCTTACCCACTTTATATGACTGATGGATCGATGACCGCCTCAGATGGTAAGCAAATCTGTGAAATGTTTGCGTCATATTTTGCATCCGTATTCATAAATAATACTACTCAAAAACTCTGATTACAGAGATTCCTTGGAGTACATGGAAAAATGCAGTCGGTTAATAACACTACCTATTATAGACTCGGAAACTCTACTGGGGAAACTCAAAAGTTTAGATGAAAACAAGGGTGCCGGCCCTGATGGGATTCCGCCCGTGTTTATTAAAAGATGTGCTATATACCTGGTAGAACCTTTATTAATTATATTTAATATGTCCTTGCAAACTGGCATTTTTCCGGCTGAATGGAAGGAAGCGAGAGTAGTCCCAATTCACAAAGCAAACAATGTAGATTTAATATCAAATTACAGACCTATTTCCATTTTATCAACTTTGGCTAAGGTACTAGAATCGCTTGTTTGTCCCTCTATACGTTTTCATTTTAAACAGAGTCTGAGTATTCAACAGCACGGGTTTGTTCCTTCTCGATCAACATGTACCAATTTAGTTGATCTCACAGAAAATATAGCAGAGGCTCTTGACTCTCACAAGCAAGTGGATGTTGTGTACACGGACTTTAGTAAAGCTTTTGATCGTTTGCCTCATGACTTATTGATGCAAAAGTTATCTGCTTATGGCATTTCTGGTTATTTTTTTACAATGGATCAAGTCTTACTTAGAAAACAGAACATTCTCTGTAGTAGTTAATGGCTTTTACTCTAATTCTCGGAAAGCAACGTCAGGTGTTCCGCAGGGGTCTCATCTGGGTCCAATCTTGTTCACAATGTTTGTTAACGACATACTTAATGCAATACAATTTCCAAAACTTTTATGTATGCAGATGACCTAAATTGAGTAAAGTTATAGACACTGTACATGATTCAATAATGCTTCAAAAAGATCTTG